>CAJNIZ010026546.1:0-12417 GCA_905231905.1 Symbiodinium pilosum | reverse complement strand
AGGTTTCAGGTTCTAGGGTTTGGGGCCCACCCCCTCCCCCCCAAAAAGCTAGTTTTGGGGCAGCTCGACTTTTGGTGAAAGAGTGTCTTCCGCCAAGCACACCCCCCAAACTGACATACACGCAAATGACGTTGGGTAATGCTTCCCCCTGATAATACACCCGCACCGCTGACAAGAAGCATTTTCCCTAAAAAGGACGGGTACTATATTGGGTGTGCTTAGCGCGCTTTGGGGCCCCATTACATAATATCGATGTCAGTGTCTCTCTGCGGGGCCGAAGAAAAACTGAATCTTTCCAATCATCAAAATCTGAACCGACAGCTCAGCTGATGGTTGTTACGAAGGTTACATGAGCGCCTTCCTCCNNCCCCCCCCCCCCCCCCCGCCCCGCTTTTTACAATGCCTTACATCGGTCATATCGCTGCAATTCAAGCTTTTAGCCAGGTCGTCTGGGAAACAAGATGGCCCTCCAAATCAAATGTCGAGATCAGTGCCTTTGTGTTTCAATGCCAATTCTTTGGAAGACAAGATTCAAGGCCCGATTGAAGTTCTGCAAAACAAAAAGTATTGGGTACAGCTAGCGCGACGAGTGTGCAAAGTATGACGATGGGCCAGACCTGCCCCTCCCTAAACCCTAAACCTTGCCTCAAACATGGAGCCTTAGGATGCCAGCAATGAAAGAAGCAAGTGCCTTTCGCTGGGTGTCCTCAACTTTGTGTTGAGGGCTCATGCTTCAGTGGGGGCCATAGTCTAGGGGTCCCAGAAAGGTGCCGCATTTTGACAGAGGCTGTCCAGTTGGAGATGCAGGCCCCCACCCTAAACCCTAAACCCACGTGGCCTTACCTGGAAGCCCCTTATCCCCTAAACCCCAAACTCTAAACCCTAAAACCTAAACCCTAAACCATGTGACCTCGGGTTGCGCCTGTCATGGTAGGGTTTTCTCCGCTTGGAAATGCTTGGCCCCCTAACCCTAAACCACCCTAAACCCCTTAAACCGCCACACAACCGGCAAAACCTTCATATAACAAGTTTACATGGTTCCTGCAACGATCCTTGAAGTCGTGGGGTTGCTACACATAGGGGAGCCCAACCTAGAAGCCCGTTGTAACCCTCCACCAAGGCATTTGAAACTGATCCTAAAATTGAAGCTCAGAAACACCAATGTTGTCTTATCCGACCAAGCCTTTCAAACTCACCCTACCTCTGAATCCTAACCCGAACCTTACGGCCTTCCCCCACCCAACCCCTCAACTTTGCCCTAAACCCCAAACCCTAAAACGTAATCCCTCATCAAAACCTCCTAGCCCTACCCTTCAACACTTTCTGACAAAACCCCCGGCCCTGAATGTTACGCAAACCCTTATCATTCCATTGTTGAAATTGAAAATCTTGCGTGACCTTAATGTACTATAGTATTCCCTTCCCGCCTAGTCTTACCACCCCCTTATAGTAAAGAATAAATTCAAAGGCTCAAAAACCTGAAGATTACTTTTAAAAGGGGAAGATTACGTGTAATATTAGTGAGAAGAGATTACTAGAATTTGCAGTGTAAAAGGAACCCAGCGGCATGCAGTATTCCGGGTATGCACCGTACACCTTAACCCCTAAACCCCACATATCCCCTACATATACCCTATACCTCTATGAAAGGATTTTTAGTATCCACTGTAAGACCCTCTTCTATAAGCCCACTTCCCAAAGCCCTAAACCCTAAATCTTTTCTTCTTGCGTACCCTAAATGCTTTTTCCAAAGCCCTAAATCCTTTGAGCCCCTGAAAAGGAAGGCAATGGCAGACTTGAGATGGACGAGTTCATCGGAGGCCTCCTAAACCTCGCCACGCGGAAAGCACAGGGTTTAGGGTTTAGGCAGAAGTTTAAAGGGCTGAAAAGGACTTTGGGTTGGTGGGCTTAGGAGCCTTTAGGGCTCATAGGGTTTCGGGTTTAGAGAGCTTAAAGGGGGTTGGAGGGAGGGGGCTTGGGGCTGAGTTGGAATGAGGCTTAGGATTTGAGAGGGTGTGGTTTTGAGTATGGAGTAGATTTCCATATTTTTGGCAGTCTTGTCGGTCCGGCTTGGGATTCCGCATCCGAAGCGCCCTGGCAGGGCATAAGGTGTCAGCGAACCTTCCATTCCAGGTTTCCAGAAAAACACTTTGGGTTTAGGGTTTATAGGTTTCAGGGTTTTCTCGTATGGTATAGAAGTAGGGCTCAGCGGCCTCCATATTTGCTTGTTTCAGTTTGGCGCAAGCTATGCATTTTCGACGCATATATAGTCCCCTCAGGTGGATAGAATATGGGTTTGGATATATTATAACAAGATCCCCATATACCCCATATTCTATCTACTTAAGGGGGACTATACCCCTAAACACTTAACCCCAAACCCCAAACCCTAAACCCAAGCCCTAAACCCTACATATTCGATCTACTTAAGGGGGACTATAGGTGCTTCCTGGGTTGCCTCAGGTTTACGTAAACCCTGAAGCCTACTGGAAGGGTCGTGTGGGGATACTTATAACCCTGGTATAAACGTTATAATGAGCCTTATGACCATGTTAGCCCTATAAACATTATGATGAGCCTAAGTATCCCCATGATTCAACTAGGTTGCATGCGCCCAAACCCCAAGTAAACCCAAGATCTCCAAAGGCTCTAAATCCCTGTAAGGGTCCAAGGACCCAAATAAAAAGCGCTTTAGAGCCCAAACATTGTAATATTTATGGTATTTGGGCCCTGAAACCCTTTTATTTGAGTGCTTGGACGCTTAGGGTCCTAAACCAAAGATCCTAAGCCCCCCACATCCTTAAAGTGCTCCGATCCAAACATGGACAACTCCATGTCATGTAGGGTTCAATTCCCTGTAACCCCAATTAGCTTAGTTTTTGACCCATGATAAAGGGCCTACCTATCCCCAAAAGTAGGTCAAATAATAGCCCAAAGCCCCTAAGAATAGGCCAAAAGGCCATTATTCTACATAACCACTGCGCTTGCCGACGAGTCCCCGAGGTACTCTTGGATGTTCCGATCTGGAGTATCCAGCCTCTTGTCCTGAAAGCCGTAGGTGGTCCCCCGCCACTGGTGGTACGCCGGGAACCTCTTGAGACAGCTACCCTAATATGAGTACCACTGTCCTTTATGGCCACTGAAAGATTCAGGATCACCCAAAAAATGCCGACCTACTTACTAGGCTGACATCGAGTTTCCAAAAGTTGGGGGGCCGGGCCCCTAAACCCAAATTGAAAGATTTTGGGGTATTTGATGCGGATCTCTTTGGAAATACCCACGTGCTGGACCCCTGGGCAAGCAATGGGGAGCTCAAACAATCTCATCCTTAGTTATGGTTTTTTCTTGGGAGGATACCAAAACTGGGTTTAGGGGGTTTAGGGTTTAAAGGTTTAGGGTTTAGGATTCAAGGTTTAGGGTTTAGGATTTAGGGTTTAGGGTTTAGGACTGAGAGTTTTAGGGTTCAGGGTTATTTGAAGTTGCTCAGGGTCTTCCGCATGTTCCTGACAACTGCGAAGTAAAGAAGTGCTTCTCTGGTCGCAGCATGAAGATATGATTCTAGAAAGTTCTTCTCTGTTCCCTAGATAAAGATCTTCTTCTTAAACCCTAAGCCCTAGGCCCTAAAACCTGAACCCGAAACCCTGAAGCCGAAACCCTAGTGCTTCCCTAGCGATCAAGACGGAGATTCTCTGACTGCGATGTCAAGGTTTACCTGAACCCCAAAAGTATGTAAAATAATAGCCCTAAATCCTTAATAATAGCCATAAAGGCAATTATTTTACATACTTTTGGGGTCCAGGTAGGGTTTAGGGGTTAGGGTCTGAGATGAAGGGTTTAGGATTTGGGGTTTAGGATTTAGGGTTTAGGGTTTAGGATTTGGGGTTTAGGGTTTAGGGTTTAGGATGCAGGGTTTGGGGTTTAGATTTGGCTTACCCCAACCCTTATGTAGCATCCCAAATGGACTGGCTGTGTGTCTAACGCACCCTAATGGACTGGCTGTGTGTCTAACGCACCCTAATTAGGGCAGAACGTTGACAGACTAAACCCCAATCCCTACCTAAACCCGAAAAGTATGTAAGATAATAGCCCTAAACCCCTAATAACAGCCATAAAGGCCATTATTGTACATACTTTTGGGGTCCAGGTAAAACCTCAACCCTATAAAAGCACTGAGCTCTGACCCCTAAACCCTGAGCCCTCCTAAGTGTCCAAGAGAATCAAAGCGGTTGGGATCCCAAGTCTACTGCAATGTACCTACTCCTTACCCTGAAGCTCCCGATAGCCCAGCGTAGGTACTATTCACCGTGATAACGGACTGTATCATAAGGGTTCGTATGATAGTTATAACGACCAAGCCCCCAGCATGTATCCCCCTTGGCAATAAACCCCCCGCCCTTTAGAATGAAGAACCCGTAATGTTGATGACCTCACTTAACCTCTAAACCCATATTGGGAACATCTACCATGAGGGGGTGTGATTCTAATTCTTGGTGAGAGGCTAAAGTCGGCGCTTGAGCTTTTCTACCTACAGCTCCTAAATTGTCGTCATACCCCTATACCCTGAACTCCAAGTCCTAAACCGTGTTACTTCTACTGTAGCCATGCTACGGCAGAGCCATGGGGGCCATCCCAAGTAACCGTTCTTGACGGGTGTTGTGGAGTTGGTAGTTTAACTCTTACTCTCTCTTGCGTAACTGTTGCTAAACCCTAAACTCTAAACCCTAAACCGCGTGGCTGTTGCTGCACATCAGTGTGAATGACCTGGATAACTGCTTAGGTGCCCCTAAGCCTTTTGACTCTTTGTTGCTGGAGGAACTGTGCATCAGCACACGTACTCTGCACTTGCAGGCTTCGGGGTTAGGATTTTAAGGAGACTTCTGCCATCGACTGTTAGTCTAAGTCCTAAGCTTTCATCCCCTCAATGACATTAAGTTTGCACCTTTTAGGCTTGTAGCCTTGAGCTCTGGATCCCACATGCCTCAAGCCAAAACCCTAGATAGTAGATTTAATGTTCGTTGCCATTCCCCCTATATAACCCCTATATACCCGTATTTAGCCCTATAGTAGCTTCCATTTTCTTTCCATTATTCCTTACAAACCTACATTGCATGGTTAAAGGTTGGTCCCAGGTCACAACGAATGCTGGGAAGCATCCGTGCGACCGTCTCGCAGATTGACCGGGACCTTGCTTTTATACGCGCCTTGATGCAGTTCTGGGCACGGTTTGGGAGTTGAGCGATTGAGGGTTCAGGGTTCTGAGCAGGGTGTGGGGGATTGAAGGCAAAGGGAAGTACCCTAAACCCTTCCTGGACACTTCGGAACCCAGATTTTTAGGATTATATCCTCTAGTTTTGTGCGACAAGTGGCCTGAAAGTTATGCTTCCTTAAGCTAGAGAGGTCCAGGTAATCTTGGCCACCCTAGACCCTGAACGCTCATTGGGTTTAGGATTTAGGGTTGGATGGGGTTTTGGGGTTGGAGCTCTGGTTCTCAACCTGGACTAATCAGGAAGTTAGGTCAATCCCCCCTCTAGTAATAGCTCCTTAATATGGACTTAATAAGGCCTTAATATACCTACAATAGTCCCTTGTGGTACCCATTACTGGGTTGGGGATTGACCCAATCAGGAAGATAGTTCCAGAATATAACGTGTAAGTATCTAGCGCCCTCAGTCCCAAACATACTCGGATCACTCTGGGTCTGCATGGGAGATGCTACATCCATTTTCGGATGATCCCCATAATTAATTATGGGTGCATACCCCAATAAATTGTAAACCTGATTGTTAATAGGGATTCCCAAGAACCTGCACCTACGTTTTGGGAGCCCGCCAGGGTCCCCATTTCGAAAACGTTTCATGCTGCGAGGCTTCAAAATCTAAACCGTAAAGCTATACCCCCCAAACTCTATAATCATTACGTGAAATCTTAACCGTACTTCAAGAACGAAGCCTGACAATCCTTGCGAGGATACCCAAAAGTATGTTTAGGAAAGTCCCCAGACCTTCTAAATCCTCTCTCCAGGGTTCCAACCCTTACCTTTCATTAGCTGGGAACGAAGGAATGGAGCAGAAAATGGAAACTACTATGATGGGTAACATACGGAGTACTATAAGGATCCAATACCTCATTCATAGCTAACCAAAGGTAAGAACCTTGCAAGCCTCTGTGCCAAGGCTGTAGCATGGCGGCCGACAAAAGTACCACAATTCTCGCCACCCGCGCGTGAGTTTGAGGCCCCATGCGCGTATGTATGTATACAGGCCTGTTTGAATCATCTAGGTCCCTAGATCTCACAGGGGCATGTGTTGGGTGTGGGCATGTTGCGCTGTGGTCTCGCTCGCTTTCGATGGGTTGTAGCTTTGTTTGAAGGTAGGCGCTGGCAAGGCGCCCAAAGTATCCCTCGTTGCTTGCTGCTGTTAGTAGGAAATGGAGGAATGGAAAAGAGAAACTGAAGTATAGGGCTCATATAGCAGCCTCCATAGAATTGGAAATCCATGCCTCCATCCTTGTAACAAGAAGTAAACGTATGCCTCATCGAGCTGAAGATTGACTTCAGCTTACAAGCGCAAGGGGTTTGATGACATGGGACGCGATTAGGGCTTTCAGATTTTTCTGAAAGTACAGAATCAGTTGGGCACGTGTCCCTGCAGTTGGGCTTCAGTTCTAGTGTGGGTTCTTATCCTAGTCTGCTGGTGTGGGAACATGTCAGGCAGACTCACATGTTGCTCGTGAAGTAAACTAGCATTTCGGAGGGGTCTATGGGGGGGCTGTTTCAAATTTATGGAAATTCCATTTGATGCGCACCCCTTTACCCAGCACGTGCTTTTCAGCCAAAGCGTATCGAGAATCAAAAGGCACTGTATCCTTATCTACGCACCGTGTTCGATTTCTGTTGCATATGACACACAAAACTTGTTTGTCATTCTTTAGAGTATAACCCCTAGCAACATTGAGAAATCATGGTTTTGGTTGTAGGTTTAGGCGGGATCACGGTCTTGGGTTCAAGGACAAGAAACAGCGATAATGGTCTTGGCCGCCCTTTGCTTTAAACCCTAAACTCCAAAGCCCTTAACCCTGAACCAACAGGTTCAGGTAAGATAGGGTTGCGGTTTAGGTTTCGGGGCTGCGCCGACACACTGCAAGGTTTCAGCGGGTTATAACCCATACCCCGCGCAATTAGTTGCCTTTTCGACAACACGAGTGCTTCCGTAAGGGAACTAGGTGATCGGCACTTGCAGGACTGGATACAGCATGAAACTGTAGTAAGGACGCCCCGCGGTACTGTACAGAAGGCACTGAAACCCTTGGCGACAGAAAATCATGTTTTACTGTAGGTCTTGGGGGGCGGTTTGAGTATGCGACGGGAGGGCAAATTGTGCATACTTCCCCAATGCCAGGGTCGGATATTGCTGTGGGATCGGCGCAGGAGTTTAGGTCGTTAGACCCCAAACCCTAAACCCTAAACTATAAACCCACGGCTATGTATGGGACTGCCTAGATGATTCGAAGTGGCCAATTCGGTACTACTTGCAGGCCCCAGAAAATTCCTAAGCAGATCAGAAATTGGGCCATAAGTTCCATACTTGGGGTTGACCTTTTTATGACACCTTGTACAACCTGCTTACTAAGTCCCCTGAACGATTATAAGCCCATATGCCCCCGATAAATTCTCCTCCCATTTCGGAGAGTAATGACAGGAGTTACCGACAGTAAAAGAGTTTCCAATCTGACTGCAAGAACGAGAGGTGAAGTCCTACCCAAGCAGACTGTACCCGTGGTAGCCAACTATTTCATAAATGAATACATTCAGAAAATTGCTTGTAGGTCAGGCTTCGGCAAGGTATGTGATTATCTCGAAATGGACCTTCAAATCCCCAGCGGCTAATTCTGCTGAAGACCTGATGAGGCATGGCGGGTGCATCCAATGTAGCTTCACGTTCTGCAGTCCTTACTTGGAGGTTCATGGGGCTTAGTAGCTACTTATAATATGTGTAATGACCCTGCTTATACTTGCGGTATCCCATATGGATCCAGTTAAAAGGGATAAACGGGGATACAGCTAGAAGTATTACAAATTCACATGGTCCCTTAACTAGAGTTTCCACGCTTGCACGTAGGACCGCGCGTCTGATGGGCCCATGCAAAACCCCTTGACCCTAACTCCTTAGCTTCGCGGCTTAATACATTAACGGATTATGGGATGCAGGGTTATCCTTATACCCTGACCCTTTGGTTGGGCTACCTTGTTTTCATCGTTAAGTGTACAGAAATTTATCCCCAAATCAAGCGAAGGGGTAGAAAGGTCTATTTTGAGGGGCCTGAAAGTCAGAGAAATGATGTGGTGCTGCCCCTGAACGACTCCTAGGGCCCCCAGTTACCGAAAGAATGGGTTCTGAGTTCTATATACCCTATAGTTACATATCCCAGCCCTAAACCCTAAACCCTAAACCCTATAGTTACATATCCCAGTAACCTACCATTTACTCAGCTGACTGGGAGTTTTTTGGTAGTCCTAATAAGAGTCCTAACCAAAAACAGACCAAACCCAAAAAGGAACTATATTGGAGGGTCCAGGTAAACCCTAAATCCTAAACCCTAAACCCCTAAACCTATCGCAGTCTGATCGTGTGATCTTCTGCAAAGTGTCCACGTTCTGAGTCCTTGGCAGCGACGGGCTTCCCTCACAGTAGTGCTACTTGGAGGATCATGGGGACTTAGGGTTTAGGGTTAAGGGTTTAGGGTCATGGGGACGTAGTAAGTAGGTTAATAATGGGGATACTTGGGGTTACTATATGGCTTATACGGGTACACTCCCAGAAACTAACATGGAAACCCAAAAAGGGCCCCATAAAGACTACAGTCCTTCTAAAAGAGGGCTATATGGGTTTCCATGTTAGTTTGGGGGAGTGTAACTAACCTACTTACTAAGTGCCCTTGAACCTCCAAGTAGGGACGTATACAACGAGGAGTGGGAGGATACAACGGAAAGCTTAGGCTAAACCCTACACCCTACACCTTAAACCCTAAACCCTAATTAGACCCTACACCTCAAACCCTAAACCCTACTGAAACCCTACACCTTAAACCCTAAACCCTAATTAAACCCTACGCCTTAAACCCTAAACCTTAATTAAACCCTACACCTTAAACCCTAATTAAACCCTAAACTCTGAACCCTAAACCCTCAACCGGAACACCTAAACTCTAAATCTTGCTCTGGTACGGAGATCAAGCCACAACCAGACAGCCGTGCGAAGCTTTGGAGTCTTCCTACTTGGAGGCCCATGGGACCTAGTAACTACTCATAACTGGGATTATAACCCTACGTATAATTGGGCTAACCCCTATAAGCCCATGTAGGAAGCCCATTTAGGAGGATTACAGGTTGGGCTATAAGCCCAGTTCTAAGTGATCTAAGTCCCATGGTCCTCGAAGTGGCGTCAAGGCCTGCTGAATGGTTTTGTATCGAACGACAGCAGCGACCTTTAAACAATTCCGCCGCTGGTTTACCAGGAGCAGTTGACCACAACTTGCAGTTTTACAGTTCCAAGAACTTACTAAGGTAAAAACCCTAAACCAAGCCCTAACCCTCGTTTAGAGTTAAGGGTTATGTCAACAACTGTCCCTTCTCGTGCCTTGTCATCAAGCCGACACATCTGGAGTTGGGATGGTCATGAGGGTTTGGGGTTGCAGCGCGTGACTTTGCTTTCAGGCTCAGGGTCTGGATACTGTAGAAGCCGGATAGGTACCAACATTGTGCTTCTAGTGCTTCCTTAGATAGCTAAGGTATAGGTTATCTCGAATGGACCTCAGCACTTGATTAGTAATCACGTTGGCCCTGTGGGTTGCTGTTAAAGACTACATGAGTATGTGTTCTAGTATTTAGTACTGTATACACTATATACCCAATATGAGCTGTAGTCTAAACTCCAAGTATCCCCTTAAGGAATTCAGATTATAACCCTAAACCCTATAGCTCATATTATAGTACGTTAAATTAGGTTCCTTAGCAGCAACCCAGGAGAGATTACCTGGAGGTCCATGGGACCTAGTCACTACTCATAACTGGGATTATAACCCTACACATAATTGGGGTAACCCGTATAAGCCCATTTCGGGGGATTATAAGTAAGGTTATAAGCCCAGTTATAAGTGGTTACCAAGTCCCATGAGCCCTGAATCCTAAACCCTAAGCCCTATACATCCTTATAACCCCCTTTAAAGGTACCCAGTTGTAAGTGGTTACTAAGTCCCATGGGCCTCCAAGTACTTGGCGTGGCATTCACAGGCCCGGGATTCCTTTCATTCTCTGCGCTGCCGGCACACGACTAGGGTTGGCAGACGCGCTCAAGGGGTTTTAGGGGCTTAGGTTTTTAGGATTTTAGGATTTTAGGATTTTAGGGTTTTAGGTTTTTTTTTGATTTTTTGGGTTTTCTGGTTTTTGGGTTTAAGGTTTAGGGGTTTAGAGGTTTCGGGTTTACACAAGTCACTATTACCACAGAAAGGACAGACTGCATGCCAAGATGTCTCTCTGCACTTTCAAGTACCCAATCACTATGTACTGCCAAGCCCATACTGAGATCTTAAGTACCCATGGAAGGGGGACTTGGACCTGGGCTAAGCCCCAAAGCCTGAGCCTGAAGCCCCAAACCATGATCCCTACACCCCCATTCCTCAACCCTAATTTACCCAATATTGGAGTACTACACTTTAATACTTTATTGGTTCCTGGGTTCTTACTATAACACCTTATATCTAAAAAGTCTATATTTTTTCTGGTGTGTACTCCAAACTAGGGTTTATGAACCACATGGAGATTTCCTTGAATTCGTTATAGTACAGGCGGGTCCCTATCTCGGGGAAACCTCCCCTTACCCCAAAGGTCCCTATATTAGCATCTCCTCATTTTGAGAACCGTAAGCGAGGCTAAGGCCATTTCCTATGTTCTCATTTCCCTAAACCCTAGACCACAAACCCTAAACCGCTACATTAGCACTCCTGACTACCCCATGTCCAGTGGCTCCAGGGTGAGGTTCACGCTGCATCCTCCGCCCGTTTTTAGGCATCCTAACAGTGCGCTGCAAGGTGTAGGGTTTGGGGCTACAAGGGCCAGGCCAAAATCAGGATTCAGGGTTTAGGGTGGTCCTAATTCCTTGTATAGTTACGGTCTAGGGTATCCCAAAAAGACATAAAGATGCTAGTGGGTATTTGTTGAGGCCCTGGTCTACTGTAATTATCTGTGGACTATGAGGGGATGATGTTGATATGTAGGCTTCTGCTGCAACTTACGTAAGGCATGCTGGCCGGCCCAGGTAGAAGACTAAGGCCAATAAACCTTCAAGCAGGGGCTTAGGTTTAACTGAGGCCTGGGTTTAGGGGTTTGGGGTTTAGGGTTTAGGATTTAGGGTTTAGGGTTTAGGGTTTAGGATTTAGGGTTTATAAGGGTTTGGGGTTTAGGGTTTAGGGTTCTGGCTCTAGGGCTCTGGCTCTAGCGTTCGGGCTTTAGGGTTTTGGGCTGCAGGGTTCGAGCTCGAGTTTTCGGGCTTTAGATTTAGACTTAGGTCTTTAGGGTAAGGATTTAAGGTTTAAGGTGTAATTTTCTTAATGATGTGGGACCGAATCTGGTGGGTATTTTTCTGTTATTGGATAACGTTGCTTAACAAGAGAATGCTCGGACTTGAGATGCGGAACCCTAAGCCCTAAACCCTGAACTACTAAACCCTAAGCCCTAAACCCTAAACTACTAAACCCTAAACCCTAAAGTACTCAACCCTAAACCCTAAACTACTAAACCTCTCTATCATCTGTATCTCAAATGTTAATGATTTCGCGGGCAAGGTCATAAATCTGGTGGGCAAGGTCATAAATCTGGTGGTCAAGGTCATAAATTTCGTGGGCAATGTCGGGGGCTGGAACCTAGGGTTCAGGGCCTACGGTTTAGCGCCTAGGGTTCAAGGCCTAGGGTTTAGGGCCTAGGGGGCCTAGGGTTTAGCGCCTAGGGTTTAGGGCATAGAGTTTTGGGCAAGGAATTTAGGGTTCATGGCTTACAGTTTAGGGTTCAAGGCTTAGAGTTTAGGGTATTTCTTATGCTAGGGTTAAGGCCTAGGGTTTAGGGCCTAGGGTTTAGGTCCTAGGGTTTAGGGCCTAGGGTTTAGGGGCCTAGGCCCGAGGGTTCTGGCTCAGGGTTCTGGCTTTAGGGTTCTGGTTGTAGGGTTCTGGCTCTAGGGTTCCGGTTATAGGGTTCTGGCTCTAGGGTTCTGGCTCTAGGGTTCTGGTTATAGGGTTCTGGCTCTGGGGTTCTGGCTCTAGGGTTCTGGTTATAGGGTTCTGGTTATAGGGTTCTGGTTATAGGGTTCTGGCTTTAGGGTGCTGGTTATAGTGTTCTGGCTCTAGGGTTCTGGTTATAGGGTTCTGGCC
>CAJNIZ010026535.1:67589-78709 GCA_905231905.1 Symbiodinium pilosum | reverse complement strand
TAAACCCCCTAAACCCTAATTAAACCCTAAACCCTATAATGGGTCTATATAGGGGATCTAATTTTTAGATCCTCCCAGGGGTCTGGGCTTGGTGTGAGGCAACATATGTACTACAGTCTAAACTCCTTATAGCGGGGACCAGTATGGGGGTTACTAAGGAAGGATACTAGGAGTTTCGACTATGGTTCATATGTTTGAAAAAAAGGTGCCCCCTGATCAGGTTTTAATCTTATTTTTCAGGGTACACATGCAACGTTTTAGGGTCCAGGGATTTGTGACTTGTCACAACAGTAATTGCGGCCAACAACAGAGGGTCAAATTTCCATAAATGGGGCGGACGCCAACATACACTCGAAAAGGCTCTACTTAGTATAGCCGTGATGAGCCGTAATCTAAACTCCTAGTATTTAGTAGTCCCCTATATAATCCCCCATGTAACCCCCTTTAAGGACTTTAGACTATAGCTCATATGCTCTAGGCTCTTGGTTTGAAATTAGGTCCAAAGTGGGCTGAGGCTCCAAAAGTTGGTGCGTACCAGATACTCTCACTCTGTTGCATACCCCTGCGCTGGGTTGCTGTTAAGGAACTTAAATTACGCCATTCTGGTAACTTAACCTAAGTTCCTTAAAAGCAACCCAGTTATAAGACCTCAAGGCACCTGCGAATTCCGCAAAAGCTCACGCTTGGAAGCATGTGGGGGCGCAGTCATGTCACTCGTCATTCCCGCAAATGAGAATCCCACCCCAAACCCTAAGCCATAAACCAACAATTATGCTCCCTCATCATGGTGGTTTCCTTTTATTCGTACTTAAAGTGGTATTACGCTTGGCTTCAATCCTGAAACCCATACCCAACAGACCTTAGGTGGACCCCCCACCCTGTAATAGTCACTATCAAGGATAATAAGGATTATCATAGGGTCCTCTCATATTCCTATTATACAACTATTACAGGGTGGGGGGTCCTCCTAAAACAGACCCTTGATTTCAAAACTCACTCGCCCTAAGTCATACACCGCAACCGTAGATCCTCAACCCCTCCACTGAACTCTGATTGGGTTTAGGGTTTAGGGGTTTAGGGAATGTGTCTTTCCTAAGGTATATCTATGACATGGACAACTCCTCATCAACCCTCAAGACGTGAAAACAATCCCTTTCATCAGGACTCTCCATACGTGCCCCTGTAGGCGTTCCAATGACCATATATACGTAAATACCCAGACATCTTCCAAAAGGACCCCTGCAGTAATTTTGGGAACGACACCCCTCATATCAGGAGCTCTGAACCTCAACTCATAAACCCCAAACTTGAACTCCTAAACCCTGAATCAAACAGGTTCACCCCAGAAGCTCTTCAGCTTTGAGCTTAGATGCGCATATGGATCCCTCACTCATATACCTCAGAATACTATCATCTTCTAGCCTAAGCCGAAGATACTGTTTGGGGGGGGGTTCCTAAAATTAGGGGTACCCTTTTGGAGCCCTATTTAGGGAAACTACCATATTCCTAGATTCTTTGGGCCCCTAATCCGTGGACCCTAAAATCCTAAAATGCTAAAACCCTAAACGCCAAAACCCTAAACCCATTACATCCTTATCACAGAAATAGGTTCCAATTGCCTGCTTGGCTTTAGGTGAGCTGGGCGGGGATGGCTCGGGCTCTGCGATCCTTAGCACTTCCTACAGGGTTTAGGGTTCAGGGTTTAGTGTTTCGGGGTTTTAGGATTTATTAGCATTACTTAGGGTTTGGGGGGGAGTGGGTTTGGGTTTTGAAATTTTAGAATTAAGGAAATTTGGGTACTCCAGGTAATGGTAAGTTTATATGGGCTTGAGGGTTTTGGGTTTAGGGTCAGGGGAACCTAATAAGTGGAACTCTAAACCCTAGATACTTATAAGAATCCACATAATATCCCCAGTTCTCCCCAGGATTAAGCTACTGACTAAGTCCCCTTGACCCTCCAAGTAGGCTTCAAGGCTTGGTTTGGGGTCTGGGATTTAGGCTTTAGGATTTAGTTTTTTCTCGGGATTTTTCCGACTGCCAATCCAGTCCGAGTGCCTTCAAGCCTCAAAGCCTCATTAACTGGGAAACTCTGCACAAGGATTTTGGGTTTAAGCTTTGGGATTTGAATCGAAGGGGCTTAGGACCTATTAGGTGTAGAGTTTGTTCATGTCGACTTCTACCATACGCCTCAGGAATGCGACTCCTGTCTTAACCATTTCCCCTTAGAGTATCCGCCCCTACACCCCCGCCCCCAAAAAAGGAAAAACATCAGTATAAATACTTCTCCTTGGTTAAATTATTAACAAGGTGGGGGGGTTCATTATCGACCTTGGGCCTTACACCCTGAAGGCCCTGAATACTATAGTAATCAAGGGCAGGAGTTTCCCTAAACCCTAACTCCTAAATGCTGAGCCCTAAATACTAAACCCTAAATCCTGAACCCTAAACCCTGAACCCTACACCCTAAACTAAGTTTTTCAATGACCCAGCATCGAAGGGCGTCGGCGACTGCTGGCCCTGCCGGCCCAAGGCTCATCAATTTCCTGACCATAGGGGTCTGTGGAGGGTTTAGGGTTTAGGGTGGTTTAGGGGAATAGGGTTTAGGGTTTAGGGTTTAGGGAGGTTTAGGTTTTAGGGTGGTTTAGGGGTTCAGGGTTTTGGGATTAGGATTTGGGGCTTAGGGGTTAGGGATTAAGGTTTCGGGTTGGTCAGGGGTGGGGTGGGTGAGGGGGTTCATGGGTGTTCATAGGGTTGCGGGGTTTGCATTCTGTTCGGGGTTTAGAGGTTTGACATGGAGCCCCATGCGGCCCACGTTACAAGGACAGTCGCCTGTTTGGGATGTTAGTTTGGTTCGTGGCGGATCAAGGGATGCACTTGCTTTCTCGCTTTAGTTTTCAGATTTGCTTAAAGTATTTTGCGGGGTTGGCGGGAATATATGCATCAGGTTCGGGATGGTGCTGGGTGGGATGCGGAGATCACGGCCGTAAGGTTGATTTCTCGTCCGGCTCGGAGAACGCAACAAGAAAAACTGTTTCATCTCAGTCATATTATGTGCTTTTTGTCCTGGTATCAGACATTGTCTCACGCCCCACAAAGGCCAACATGGTTCATGCAAGGAGTTTTGACTGCAGCTTACCTGGGCCATTTTCAAAGATAGAGGTCCCCCAACGTGCCCGGGGCATGCTGAACTCGCCTGTTGCGGTTCTATCATGTCTGCCGTGTCAAACAGCACAGTCCTCTGCGTCTCCGAAAGACCTGACGAATTCGAGATATTTGCAACTGCAGCTTCTGGATTTTAAGCTGGGTTGGCCTTTTCAGTTTGAGCTCCTATGCCGAATCTGACTCTGAGCTAGGTTGGCCTTCTTAAGACCTCGAAACCCTAAACCAAACTTCTCTTGCTACGCTTCAAATGTAAAACTTGCTTCTTGCTTCTGCATCTGCCCCGCATGTCAGAGGTAAGCTAGGGAAACTCTTGTGGGTGACCCTACTTTCGGGATTATATAGGGTTATCTAGGGATTATATAGGTTTCCGTAGAGGTTATATAGGCAGCGTAGGGTTTTGGGATGTTACCCCAATGATGGAGAATCAAATGAAAAAGAATAAGGAACACGAAATTGAAACCGGGATTCTGAAGTGGCTTATAGGAGCTCCAATCTAAACTCCTACTCCTAATGTCCCCCTTAACCTTAACAGCCCCTATAGTACTCCCCCCCCCCGTACAAGAGTTTAGACTGTAGCTCATATGGGATGGGCCAGGGGCTAAAATTCATAACCTGCTGTTTCCAGGATGGGCTAGTCGGCCGCACATGGTCCAGGGTTTAGGGTTTCCCTGGATCTACCCTGGGTCGCCACAGACTCAACAGGTAGCTTTCCGAATGGGGTTGCGCTACTTCAACAACAACGCCTTGATGGAGCGGGGGCTCTTAGGGTAGAAATCGTACTCATTCAAGCACCCACCCTTCGAAGGCACTATCCCCCTAAGTCCCAAGCCCTCAAACCCTGCACTACCCTGCAAAACCTGAACCCTAAACCCTGAACCCTATTTAAATCCTGAAGCCTCAACCCTGAACTCAGCCACCCACACTTTCAGGGGCTCTCCCCCTCGGGATTTCCGTCGGCGGCGGTCCTGCAAGGTAGACTTCCTACAGCTTTTGCAAACTCCATCCTGCTACGCCACAGGGGAATAAGGGAATATAGGGTAATCTAGGGCAATATGGGGGTAATATGCTGTAACAGTAACATACAGTAATATAGGGGAAACATGGTGTAATATGCGGTAATATAGGGGTATAGAGTCTGCGGAATAAGGAATATACTACGTAGATGGGGATTATACAAAGCGCTTCCTGGAATGGAATGCCAACATCCATCCTGCAATGTCACGTCGATACTAGGTTCCCCAGCCACACCTCTTCTGTAATAATAAAGGTTTAGGGTTTAGGGTTTAGGGATTCCTTATGTTCAGCTTTAATAGTGAGATCCCAAAAGAAGGGAAAAGGGTACAAGGAGGGTGCCAGCAACGGACGGTCTGTGTCGGCTATATAGGGGTTATGGGGAATAAGGGAATCTGTTACAGGGAAAATACATATATATATATATATGTATATGTATATATGGATTATTGAAATGCAAGAACACTTCTGGGCCTTTTGTCGGTGAGCCGGCTGCTCAGGCCTGAGGCAAGGTCCTTCGTGCACAAAATGAAACGAATGGCCTGGGCCTTTGTTTGTTTAATCTCTCGGCGGAAATCTTTCACATGATCACTGGGAAGATCCAACGCCACAATCAAGACCCCTCGGTTGGCAGCCCCATGGTCCTTAACCAACTTCTGCGCTTCGCCCAAATGGTAGTCCAAATTCCCTGTCGCAGCTTGAACTGGAGGAGCTGGAACTGTCAGGTCTGTGTTGCCCCTCGATCATGGCTGAGGGCTCGAGAGGAGTTTCGCCTTCAGGTTCCTCAGTTGGCGCCGACGAACATGGCTTTGGTCGGCGAGCTCTTTTCGAGCTCTGCGCCGCAGGCCTTTTGATGGTTGCCGACCTCTTGCAGGAGCTTGTTGTTGTTGACATCGCTGCCGAAGAAGTTTCCGTGTCAGCTTCACGAACGAAGATGCCCTCTCGGTAGCGAAGCACCATCAAGTGCAACAGCAACATATCTGAGGAGAATTTCAGCAAGGGCAGGGACAGGCTTCCAGTAACCACTGGCACCAAACCGGAGGACAGGCGCAACTGCACATGCAACATTCTGATGATCTCCTCCTTGCTTGGGGGCGAGTCCCATGCTGGGTACTTAATTTTGCGAATGACCTCAACTTTTTTCAGCACCTCTGCAACTGTTGGATCTGTCTGCGAACAGCAGTCCAGGCTTGCCATGGCTTTGAGAAGAAATCCCACAGCTGAGGTGCGGTCTTCCTGCAGCGGTGTCGCCACGAAGAATTTCTGATACTTGAGATGGTTCGTTGCATGTTCGCTGAAATTTTCTGGAAAGATGCCGTTTTCTGTGAAGAAAGCAAAGCACCGGGCTGTACCTCTTCCATCTTTCAACAGTAGGGCGATTGTAGACGGATGTTGCGGCACCGGTTCGGTGACGCTGCGTGTCAACTCCAACCGATGAATATAGAGGTCGTGCTTGAAAGATCTTGGGAATACCATGAAAGCATAGGGGGGCTCAGTATGATAACGCACGAACACTTCTGCATCTGTTGCAAGGCGTCGAAAGACCTGCATAAACTGGATGGTTTGATCTGCATCATCTTCAGCGATGTCGAACTTTGATGAGAGATATTCCGCTACTTTTTTTCTGGTAAGCTTTGGGAACGGTTTCTAGGCTCCAAGATTCGTCGTAAAGGTTTGTGTTGGGTAGGAAGACTTGGTTCTTCATGGCTACCAAGATCTTGCGGCAAATCCCAAACCCATCATCATCTGCGTTTACGGTCAGGTCCTTGCCGGTACATACTGCTGCCAGCTGGCAGGCTTTGTCTACCACCTCTTGCCCATCAAAAAAGGTGAAATTTGTCACGCCCGCGTCGAGACTGTCCTTGAGGCGATCCTCCAAGGTCTGCAACGTGTCCTCGTCTGCTAGATCTTTGACAGGGGGACACACAGCTCTGCCAGAAGCGAAGGAGATGGTCGCTGTGATTTTCCCGTCTTCTTTGCAGAAGGTGGCAGTGAGAGGCCGGTCTGCCAGCAGCATCTGTATGGTATCCTAAACCGTAAAACCTAAAACCCCTAAGCCCACCTTAAACCCCCTAAACCCTAAACCCACCCTAAAACCCCTAAACCCTTGATGAGCCAGCTTGAGCCATCATCTGGTCCGTAGCCATTCGGGTCCTTGGTCTTGGGGCAACTGAAGAGGGTTTAGGGTTTCGGGCAGCTAATGAGGAAAGGATCTCTGTATACATCATTCGGATCGCATGAGCACAGGATGCTTTCATCTACGCCATTGTCTAAACTCTGAGTATCCCCCTTAACAGGCCCCATAACAGTCCCCCAAAATTTTCCCCTACAAGGAGTTTAGACTATGGCCCATCTAGCCTGGCCTTAGACTGGGTTGACCCTTTTGATGCTTGGACAGTTGGACGGCCGGCAGATGGTACTCTCGACAAGTGAGTGGTTGACCCTAGACCCAAAACTTTCAGATGCAATGCCACGGTCGATATCCGGCCAAGCAAACTTCTGTCGGAAGTCATGAGAGGACGGAGAACATCCTGGGGATGGTTTAGGGCTCTTAGGTTTTGGGCACAGTCTGCGACTAGGTAGGCACCTTACAAAACACGGGCTGGGTAGGTATACCTTACAAAGCACTAGTGTTATCTATAATGGTGACGTGAGGGGCCATAGCTTAACCTGGCTGTAACTGGACCGCTTGCCTACCCCTAAACCCTCAACCCCCAAAACCCCCAAAACCTAAACCCTAAACCCCCAAAACCCAAGACCCTAAACCCCAAAAATCCTAAACCCTAAACCCTTAACCCTAAGCCTGCAGCTCCGACCCTCTAAGCGGCATTGCTTGCTCCTCAGGCTTGTGGATGGCCGGTGCCACAACGCGAGAGCCTACACTTCTTTCAACAGGGACTCTGAAATCTACGGTCCAAACCATGGACCCTAAATTGAGCTTATAGGGTTTAGGGTTTTGGGTTTAGGGTTTATAGGGTACATAATAGGTATATAAAGACCCCGGGATTACGGGCCCATACTTGCAACCGATGAAAGCAAGCATGGGGCAAAACAGCTTAAGGCTCCTAATTTCTTGGCTCAAGCATGCTCAGACTGTCCCAGTCTAGTCGGGGAAATGTTCCACTTCATCAAAAGGCAGGATATACCCTTCACCCTAAACCATGTTAGTTGAGGCCTTCTTGAAACTTGTTCAATCACCGAGCGATTCCTCCTTGGCTTGCCTGTAAGGTTGAAGACGGGTTGAATTATGTATGCTACAGTCACTGTTTCCCATACAACTCATGGACATTGGGCCCATGTAAGGTAACATATGCGGGACTTTACTATACTACACAACGGACCATGGCCTTTTGGAGGCTTGGTTAAACCATGTAAACCTTGTAGTTCTGTTGCAGTATTACTGCAATGTCGTATTGTGGCTACTTGAAAATCAGAGGTAGGTACAATTCCAGCGGAACTTGCCGATCACCACCAGGAAAGCAACACCAGGACGAAGCTGCGATTGTGAAGGTGCCCTTTTGGGACCTGAATTCCTCATCTGATTATATCTTGGGTCAATCCCCCTATAATACTGGCTCCTTAATATGGAGTTACTAGGGCCTTAATATGCCTACAATAGTCCCTCGTGGTACCCATTGCTGGGTGGGGGATGGACCCAAGTTATATCTTTTATCGGGTACCCTATACCAAAATCACATATAAAAGCAACCTAGGACCATGACGTACGTGGCTGGCTCCTGTATTCGTCCTTGTCTTTCGTCCTCTAAACCCTAAACTCCAAAAACCTTAAACAATCGTTTCCATGTTCTTTTCCATTTATCCCTATATAACTCCTACATATTCCTGAAATAAGGCCTTAAATTCTAAACCCCTCTCTTCATCCTAGAAACCTGCTTCCCACAACAACGTCTATCAAAACCAATAGTGATGGCAACGCCCGGTATGCGGTTTAGGGTTTAGGGTAAAGGAGCCCCCGCCCAACCCTCCCCCTCCCCCTAAACCCTAAACCCTAAACCCAAAACCCTAAACCCCCCCCTCCCCCAAAAAAAAGCACCCAAGGTGTTTGGAGGCTTCCTTCCCAGGGGGCCATCATCAACCCTATAACTTAGGAGGACCCCCCACCCTGTAGTAGTGGTATAATAGGACTATAAGAGGACCTTAATATAATCCTTATTATCCCTTATAGCCACTATTACTGGGTGGGGGGTTCCACCTAACCTATAACACAAGCCCTGAAGCCATGGAATTCTCAACGGAAGCCCTGAGCGAACGCATGGCTGTCACTCTGGCTCCGAGCTGGGGTTATACCGAATGCAGAAGCCTGAAAAATTGAAACCCTATCCCTTTGAGCTACAGACTTCAGGTACCAAGCACCATAATGACTTCAGGAATCTAGGTCCACAAATTAGGCCCCCACCATATCGTTGTCAAACATGCGCCCGTGGCATACGAATTCAAAGGATTCCAAGGTATGATCAAGGGTTCCAGGGTTGTACCCCTAAGGTCGTACCCCCAAAGGTTTCCCCAATATAGGATGGCCTCAAGATAACCCTTATATGAGCCTACGTAATCTCCCAAGGTACCGTTTACGGATCCCAAAGCCCAGGGCTAAAACCCCAAGGGGTGGAGGCCTGAAACCCTTGATATCAAGGACGAACTGAAGAATCTCGCCACCCTCTCCACACGCCCCAAGCTCGAATACTTAAAGGTTCAAGAACCGTTAAATCCTAATCCCTAAACTCTGAACCCTGAAGCCCTACAACCCTAAACCAATAACCCCCAAAGCCTAAAACTTTTGCATAAAAACCAATAAAAACCCTAAAGCCCTTTTTTTTTGTGCTTAAAACCCCTCAAGCCCTAAAACCCTAAAACTCTCAACACCAGAGGTGCCCTCAGACTTGGCTCGTACCCTCACCTCAGGGACACAAGTGCAATGCAGGCTGGGAAGATTTGGGTTTTGGGGGTTCGGGGTTTCAGTGTGTAGGGTTTGGGGATTAGGGTTCAGAGTTTAGGGATTCGGGTTTGGAGTAGGGTATAGGATTTAGAAGGTTCAGGGTTTTGCGCTTTGGGTTTGAGTTTTTAGGGATGGGGTGTGGGTAGAGTTTGGACTTCCACCAAAACAGAATAGGACACCCAACCTAAATGGGTGTTTAGGATTGTAGGGTTTAGGGTTAATAAGGGTTTAGGGTATGGACCTAAACCCTAAGCCCTAAACCCTATGCAGAAAATCCCCGTTTTATCTTGAGTAGCCACACCCTTCAAGCATGGGGTGCATGAGAGGTGCTTAACATCAGTAAGAGGTGATTATATGGAACTTGACTTGGACTAATTCTGACTACTTGAAGTCAGGGAACATTAAACAGGGACAGGTATAGTAGGAACCCCGCCATAGGGACCTGTATCATGAAGTATTGAAGAATATCCGCATATGTGGTTTCTCTGGAGCTGCTCGACGAGCATGTAGCACCGCTGCTGCATTTCAACGCATGACGCTTTGCACTGCATGGAATGCGTGCTTTGCATTTCATCCGGTATCAGCATTATCTTTAAAAGCGATGATACCCGTCTTCACCATAGCCTCCGAAAAGACCCATGTAGGGTGAGAGTCTAATTTATGGTCTCCCCAAATGGACACGCCGTGGGAGAACCCTCACCATTTTCTATAAGAAACTCTGTCCATATACCCACAGCGAAACCATGATGGAACCCCACATCATATAAGCTGTAGTCTAAACTCCTGGTGTCCCCCTTAATAACCCCTGTAATAGTCCTCTATATAACCCCCCTTGAAGCTGTTTAGACTATGGCTCATATGCTTTGTACACTCCCGAACATTTTCAAACCCTGCCATCCCCCGGCAGCGAAGGTGGTGCTGCTGGTGCCAAGTGCTGTTTAGAGTTGAGGGGTCTAGGGTTTAAGGAGTTAGTATAAGGACCCCTAAACTAGGCACTCCTAATTTAGGGGAAAAAAGGTTCATGGGACTTAGTGACTGCTTATACCTGAGCTTAAAACCATCTGTCTAATAACCCTAACTGGACTTGTGCAGGCTAACCCAAATGCGTATTATTAGAAGCCCGGCTAGAAGCAGTCGCCAAGTCCCGTGAACCTTCAAGTACTCCCTAAACCCCCAAACCCCTACATCCCTAACGCCTAAACCCAGAAATCCTAAACCCCCAAACCCCTCAGCCTTGAACCGCTAAACCCTAAACCCCTAAAACCCTTTTAAAGGAAACCCTCGACCCAGGCTACAGCCTATGTCATCTCTGGCTAGGTCCCCTGCCTCTCCGCAATCCTCACCACTATCCTCCAAAGTAGCTGACACACTTGGGTTTGGGGGTCTAGGGTTTACGTAGGGTTTAGGGGGTTTAGGGGCTGGGATTCAGGTTTGGGGATCAGGGTTTGGGGTTGCGGGATTACTTCTAGGGTGTAGGCATCAGGATTCAAGGTTTAGAGGTCAGGACATAGGAATCAAGGCTCAGGGCAGCTGAGCCTATGCAGCTAGGAGCATGTTTCTCTGGGGAGCTTTTGTGAAAGGCCGTCTCAGAAAAATCCTAAACCTTTAAGCCCAAACCTCAAATCCTGAAGACCACTCTACAACCCTGGTTTCATATCATTCTCCACCCTGTCTCCATACCCTAAACCCTAAACCCTAAATCCATTTGGTCCTGGATGACTTCCAAGCATGAGCTTCTTCAAGGAGCTATAAGGCCGTAGACCCATTTAGGCATTTTTCATCTTGCCGCCGCCGTAAACCCTAAACCCCTAAGCCCTAAACCCTTACTGTAACTCTAAACCCTAAACCCTTGACCTTGCTTGGGCTCGAGAGCCTGAGAGGGTTTGCTTGAGTGCGTGTCTTGATAGAGCCCCGTAACGGTCTGGGACGTGGCGTAGAGCTGATTTGTCCCTCTTTCTGTAGTCCAGTTGGTCCTCTATAATGAGTTTTGGGG
>CAJNIZ010026535.1:50621-67489 GCA_905231905.1 Symbiodinium pilosum | reverse complement strand
ACTGGGAGAGAGGATTTGGGGGTCACTATTGAGGGTCCCTAATTTCTATTTTTCGGAGGGCCCTAATGTTAGGGGGGGGCCCCCATCATTAAAGAGGGCCCAACATTAACAATCATGGCTTGAATAATTCCTCAGGGTTATACTATTAAAGCTTGAAAGTAATTCCTAAGGAGACTATAATTCTTGGCGGAATGTCAGACAACTTAAGTCTGTTCCACTTGTGGTCACAGTCTCCGTGAAAGTGGAAATTGGTTTGTCCAACCATCTTGGCTGTGAACTGCCACTTGCTGAAACCTTAAACCCTAAACCCCTGAACCCTAAACCCTAGCATCCGCTAGTTATGAGGCCTTAGAGTTTGGGCTTAGGATAAAAGAGCCAGGAACCCTCAAATTACAGAGAATCTAAGCCCCCATGTCTTTCTGAAAGCCTTTTTTCTAGCTGGGCTCTGTAAGGTAGGCCTTGGACAGCCAAGAATAGCACAATCTCCAGAACTACTACGACATCTCAACCCTAAAGCCTAAACCCTAAAGTTTAGAAACTTAAGTGGGAGCTGAAGGCCTTAATACGCTAAACCCTAAACCCTAGCTTTTTCTTAGACCCACTTTACTTGGAGTGGGGCTTTGTGCGTTGGTATAGGGTCTAGGGCTTAGGGTCTAGTACTTCAGGCCCAGAATATGGGGTTTAGGGCAGTTTAGGGTTTAGGAATATAGGGTTTAGGCTTATATGAACATGAAAGTGGAAATTTCAGCTCAGGCTTCACGCTATGCCCGTCCTTGTCAGCATCTGCTGCAATGCCCACCTGAGTCGGGAGGTGGTGGGTCTGTAAGAATTCTTCGAGCAAAGGGCTCTACAATAACGCATGCTCCACAAGATCTGCGGGGCTTAGGGTTAGTTTAGGGTCTCTGATGGGGGATATTATGATACTAGGGGCGAGGGGCGCGTAATATTAGTTTGAGGGGATACTTCGTTCTTCGTTTAACCTGGCTCTTGAAGAGTCAGATGAGTGTTAAGGGTTTAGGATTTAGGGCTTAGAGTTTGGGATTTCGGGTTTAGGGCTTAGGGTTTTTAGTTCGTACGGTTGATGGAGAAAATCTTGCACTGTTCCAGCGCTGCTGGGTCAAGTTTTCAGGGTTTGAAGGCTTTAAGTTTACGGTTTGCCTAAGCCCTAAGCCTTAAATCTTGAACCCTGAGCCCTACAATCCTCAAACCTACATCCCAAACCCTAAACCGCAAAAACAAACCTAGGTAGCAAGCTCAGGGTTGACGAAGGGAGTTCCACATGCAATGTCTCCTATGTGGAATCTTCGATTTTCGGTTTGGGGGACCTGGATTTAGGGTGTAGGAACTACTTTGGATTCCCTAAGGGTCCAAGGACCCAAATAATAGGGTTTTAGGGCCCAAATACTATAATATTAATGGTATTTGGGCCTTAAAACCCTATAATTTAGGTCCTTGGACCCTTAGGGATCTATAGGGATGTAGAAATACATCTAGGGATCCATAGTTCGATCGGCCGGGATGAATTTGGGTGCCCCTACCAAATTGACATTTGCATGGCTTTCTAGGGATTCTGTGAGCTGTAGTCTAAACTCCTAGTATCCTCCTTAATAGCCCCTGTAATGCTCCTCTATGATCTCCTATACAGGGCCCTGTAAGAAGTTTGGACAATAGCTCATGTAGGGATGAAGGGCGAGTCTACCGCCGGTTTAGGGTTTGCCTTGCGTAGCCCCCTAGTCCTACACATACTATCATCTAGGTGGACCCCCACCCGGTCATAGTGACCATGAAGGATAATAAGGACTATATTAGGCTTCTATTATATTCCTGTCATATGACTGCTACAGCGTGGGGGGTCCCCCTAAACTATCATGGTTTTACAAATACCTCCGACATAGGGATTTCCAACTTGTGTGAGCCCTGCATTCATACCCTCGGCAACTTGATGTGGGGGATTGTCAAAATTATGGTCCCTTTTTGGGTCCCTCAAATTAGGCCCCGTATTAAAATAGGGACCCAATAAGGGACCATAATTTTGACAATCCTACATGTGAGCCCGCCACCAAGACGGAGGACAAGGAAGAGGTCCCGAACCTCAGGCGGGATGTTCCTCTTTCCGTAGCCATTTCTACGAGTATCTGTTGAGGCTTGGGTTCAGGGGGTTAGGGCTTTCACATATGCGTATGTGCACAAGAGAGAGAGAGAGAGAGAGAGAGAGAGAGAGGAGGCTGGGAAGCATACTCTCCTAAACGGTAGTTTCCCAAAATAAGGGGACCCCAACATAGACCCCAAAACACTATAATCCTTATTATGGGGACCCCCAAAAAGGTACCCCTAATTTTAGGAAACCCCTAAATCTCATGGCTGCCTGCGGGGTGATAGCAGCCAATATGATCTCAGGCAGATTCGGTTGTAGATGTTCCTCTGACTGAGCGCCAGCGCGAGTGTCACTATCAACATTCGTGGTGCTGACGGCTTATGCTGATCCCTAAGCGCTAGACTAGACCCTAAACCGTGCAAACAAGACTTGAAAGTGTTTGAAGCCAGCGCTGCCACTTTCGCTTGTCATCTGCTATGGCTGCCAACACACTGCAATCTCTAAATACTTTCTATGCAATCCCTGTATGCCCCCTAGATTTGATCGCTTCCGCTTTGCTTCCACATGATTACCTCTGTTTGGCGAAGCCAACAAAATGTCTTGTTCTTGTAAAGACCTACACGCCAAGGGAAGATATGTTCTTAGTCCCGGTTGGGGATCCTAGTCCTGTATCTCTATGCATAAGAACTTACTTGTGATTAGTAGGGAATAACAGAATCTAATCCCTACACAAGATACTCCCTTGTTCCCTACTAACCCCCGGAAAGAAAATCTTACTCGATTGGCCAAGCCTTGCTTCAGCTGTGGTGGGCTAAGCGCCCAGCAGAGACGCCAGCCTTAACGGAGTCACTCGGCTCTGTGGAAGGCGCAAGAATGCTAGATAAGGGACTGTCCAATGAAAGCTGAGGACACTTTCAGCAGACTCGTTGAGTGGTTGAGGTGCCGCCGTGAAAGTTAGACTCTTTTGCTTTCCTCAGCAAGTGCTTATGCTTCAGAAGATGCACATGCATGCATGTTTGAATGGTGTCTACCCATTATTCTTATTACTGCTATTTTCCCATTCTTGTTAGTACTAATGTTATTGTTATTGTTATTCATGGTGTCTATCCGTCTACCTATCAACTCTTCCCTGAGCCTATGATCTGCACAGCTAACGCGGATTGCCTGCACATCTCTTTCCAGCTCCCCAGGACTCAAGTCTCAGGCGCAGCGGCTGCGTCCACGATGGCGTTCTGGAGTCGCCTGGCTTCTGCAAATGGTGTCTACCCCTTGTTACTATTTCTAGTATTGCAATTATTACTATGACTACTACTATTATTGCTACTATTGCTGTTACTATTCTTAACAGTATCATTACTATTATCATGACTGTTTCATGATTTCTTCCATCATGTTCATCTGCTTGCTGATCGGGAATATCAACCTGACTACGTGTACGGCCTAACAGTTGACAGACATCGTGATTTTGGACCCATGGCCCAACAACCACAAAGTCTGGAAGGAATGTGAGGGGTCCTGCTGCCAGATAAGTCATTAGCCCCTCAACACAAGGCATGCGTACTGCTATAATGACCACGTAATAACTGGAATCAAGTCCCTGAACATTTATATATATATATATATCTGTAATCATGCTTCAGCCGTAGCCACGCCAAAAAAACCTGGAGAGCGTAACTAAACAGGGCAGTAGCGGGAGCCATGACGCAAGTAGTAGTTTCCACAAACAATCACAAATGGGGGGACCCCAATGCAGATCCCAGCGCACCATAATCCGTATTATGGGAATCCCTGCAAGATAGGACCCTAAATGCCACAAATCCTAAACGCCAAAGTAAGGTCAGCGTCACGCAGCGGCTTCCGCTGCGTTCTCGCCCTCCTCGCCTACCTCCTCGGCCGGCTCAGCTGCCTTGCGAATTCGGGCTTCTCAGCTGTTTAGGGTTCAGGGTTTGGGGATGTAGGGTTCAGCGTTTAAGGCTTTAGGATTTTGAGGGTAGGGCTGTCCATGTCCTGAAGGGAAGTTACTATTGAGCCCAAGGAACCGAGAGGCATATTTAGAGGTTTGAGGTTAGGTTATTCCTCCTTACAGTAACTGTTACCACAAGAAAAAATAGGAAGTATACTAGCCCCTTAATCAGGCCCCCTTTAAGGACAGATACTGGGTGGGGGAATGACCCAAGTTTGAGGCTACTATACCTACGGTGGATACTACAAATCCTGCATGACCCTAGGTACCAAAGACCTTGGGAATAGTGGTACTATAGTTTCTTAAGGCCATGCAGGATTTTTAGTGTCAACAGTAGGTTACCTACCCCCTTAGGTGACTCGCCTTTGCGGACATGGTAGAAATTCTGATTTTTTTGTTGTTGAAAAGCCAGGCACAATGTCATCTTCCTGTAGGGGCCAAGAAAAGATGAGCCAAGCAATGGATATGGATATCCCACCCAACAGCTTACGCATTCCGGGCTTTAGGGCTTTAGAGCTTGGGGTCTAGTCCTAGCTGCTGGGTTCCATGGCCCAAAAAGGGGTAAAGCTTTTAGATATACTAAGATGATACGGTAGTTTCCCAAAATACGGGGGCCCCACCCCAAATGTTATTTTCCTCACTCCAAGGACCCCCGAAAGGGCACCCCTAATTTGAGGAAGCCCCCCGTTATATATACCAAAACAAATTAAAGCAGCAAGAAAGAGATTGGCAACAACAACAACAACAACAACCCCCAAACTAGGACCCACTAACTATCCGACAACTCTGACGTGGTCCTGATTTTGGGGGCTGGGGTTACCCAAGCCCTCTCATCATAGAATTGTTTGAGGAAATATGCCACATAAGCGTTGAAGGTCAGACCGCAACACAGTTTATAGCATGATCCTTGGAATAAGCTACTGCTTCCACCAGTTCTTCCGCTACATTCTGCATGCCTCCCGCGCGAACCATCCAATAAGTTGAGCTATGATTGGTTAAGCCAGTGTGCCCGCATGCTATATTCTCTTTTTCTTGGGTGGTAAATGTAGACTACTCAAAGGAACATGTCTTGTATAATGTGAGAAAGATAATAACTGCCAAGCCCCAAACCAAAACCCTAAACCCTTAATCCTACGGCCCATACCCGGAACTCTGAAACCTAAACCCTAAACCCTAAGCCCAGACCTTAAAGCAGAATGTCTGATTTGCCTGTCCCGACAATATTTGGAACCATCCCTAGACACGGGGATTCAAGGGGAAACGTCAGGAACCTCAGGGCCAACACTTAGGGTATCGGGGTTAGGGTTTATATAGGGTATTTGGGTTAGGCTTTATAGCCCCTATAGTGGGAAATCAAGTGGAAAATAGAATGGAAATGACATGGAAATTTGTAGCGCCTCCCCGTAAAATGTGTATCCCCCAAGAATGAGGGGGTCCCCTTTGAATTTTCAAATTCTAGAACCCTCACCAAGTTACTATGGAGACCCTAAACACTGTAAATCCCTAAAATTTCTATTAGCTTCTCTGCATATTCGCAAGACCCTCTTACTGGAGTAGGTTTGGGGGGTCCAATGATATCTGTTCTGTGGCTTCGTAGAGACTTTATAGGGATTAAAGGTATTTTGAATGTTAAACAAACATTTCAAAGCTACCCCTGCTTAGATGGGGTCCGTGTACCTGTAACTCTAAACCCAAACGTCTACACTCTAAACCCTAAACTCTACACCCCAAACTCTAAACTCTACACCCTAAACCCCAAACCTTAAACCGCTTGTGAAACAAGAAGAAAGGCCTCTGGCTCCGTGTGCTCAGTGCAGGCTGGCGAGGCTGGCCTGGGCCATAATATAATATAATATAATATGATATGATATGTTATAATATAACAGAATAAAAACGTAATATATAATATACATTATATATATATACATATTGCGTATAAATATAATATGTATATTTACATATATATATATACACGCATATTCTAGGTGTGTATATATGTTATGCTTTTATATGAATATAAATATAAATATATATATGTGTGTGTATCTCATTTGTGTATCTGTGCACATATAGATATTATATATACATATAAATATACATATATATATATGTATATATACGTGTGTGTGCATGTATATAGGCATTGTCAAGGAGTACTCATATATCCAAGGGTATGGGGATATGTGAAGTTGTACTATATAGGGATATACACGCTTATATAGCAGGGTTATGTAGAGGGCTACATAGGGTTTGTTACAGCTACTTCAGCTTGGGAGGTCATTCTGGGTTTGAACCTTTAAAAAAAATTGGAAATTGCGGAAATGAGAATATGAGAGTTGGGACACTAGGCAATTGTAAGGTTTACTCATCAAGGTTTTAGGCCTCAGAGTTTTGGGTTTTAAGGTTTAGCACCCTTTTCTTGAAGGTCGATTGATTGAATTGCTGCTACCAGTGCTGGTACCACTGCAGCTTTTCAAGCGCTGGCAGTTCTGTGCTGTTGGCTGAGCTCCACCCAACATATGGCTGAAGCATTTTGCATCCTCATATCCACTCTGGGAAGTCCCTTGGTATAGCCTACCTTAAACCCTAAACCTCAGACCCCAAATCCTGAATCTTAAGCCTACCCTACGCACGAAGCTCAAATACTGTAGCCCATCTGAGTTCGGTGCTCTTCCGGCGGCTGTTGAGGCTGGCTGGATGCAGCCGCCAGCTCGCCTTCCACAGCCAGTTCGGGGGCTTTCGGATTTGGAGCTTAAAAGAGGATTTAGGACTTGGGGCTTGATGTTTAAGATTTAAGATTTGGAGCTTAAAGTTAGTGATTTGGGATTTGGAACTGAAAGTGGATTTAGGGCTTGGGGCTTAAAGCTCAAGATTTAGGATTTGGGGCATACAGCTTTAAGGTCTAGGGAGGCGCATCGCGCTGCATGCGCAGACTATGTCCAAGCGTCCCGGCAGCAGTCATTAGCAGGCCCCCCATGATGCAGGTACTTTTGCAGTCAGCACTCAACTGGAGATTTAGGACTAATAGTAATGATAAAACTGATCGTGATAGTAAAAGGAATAGTAGTACTGATTAGTAATAGTAGTCGTAATAGTAAGCGAAATTATAGGAATACTAGTAATGGTCATAAGAGTAGTCATAGTAATTTCACTAGTAATAGGCTTCTCGAAAGAGAAGATGGGCGTCCCGCCTCTGGGACGTGTAGACTGACATGGGAAATATACATGATGGGAATAATGTTGATATCAAAAACCCTGCTTGACCCTGGAATACTATAGTACCACAATTCCCAAATTTTTAGGGTACTTAGGGTCATGAACCCATGAGTCCTACATGCTCGAAGCCCTACATCCCAAACAACCCTAAACCCTAAATCCTAAACCCTAAACCTTACAAGCCCTAAACCCTACTGTAAACCCTAAACCCTAAACCCACCTCAGATCCTAAGCGCGTTAGAACCCTGAAGCCGTAGGCAGGCGTCAGGTTTCGGATCCTGAGCCCTAAAACACACACGGTTCAGGGTAACTGGTGGTCAATAGGGAATAAGGGAATGTACTATATGCGCGGCAGTCTATACATACATACATATATATATAATATACAAATGGGCTTACGAGTTTGGGGTTAAGGTTTAAGGATATAGCAGAAAGTTCGGGTTTAGGGTTTTGAGTTACAGAGATGGGGTTCGGGCTTCCTTTTTAGCCCATGTAGCAAGTACTGAGATAGCAGAAGGACCCTAAACCAAAATCCGAAATCCTAACACTAAAATGGGTATCATGTTGGATTCTATGCATGTTTCGGGACGCTTGTTCAATAAGGCTTCGTAAATTTATGGGTGCCTTTTCAAAGTGCTCAAGAAAGACCTTTCTGCTAGCAGTCGAGGATTTGTACAGCTCACAGTATTGACAAACGACAAAGACAACTTGCTGACAACTTCGACCACAGAACGTCTTGTGAGCAGTCAGGCCAAGAACCCTAAAACCTAAACGCAACTACTACTTACTGGTGGTGAGAATAAGGGACTCGAATCCTCATATCCTTCCTACATAACATTATCACTTTTGACCCCAGGAAGCCTAGCACAAAACGATGCATACTGCCTTGTGGTTGTTCCGGACTTCGCACGTCCTGCATCGGGTGCTCCATTGGGCAATGGCTCCGACGAGACCCCGCAAAAATGCACTGCAAATACAACTTACTGGGGTTTAGCAGGGAATACGAGAATATGATATGTAGGTAGGGATTGCAAAAGGGATTATATTCCCTCATTCCCTACTAAGACCCTATGAGTATAAGGGTGCCCTTAATCCCAAGAGGCGAACCATCATGTAAAGCTCGCATCGCCCCTAATGTATTACGATGAGGCAGGAAGGGTCTTCTTGGGGTAATCACTGGCCTTGTACTTGAACAAAGAGATCTATGGCCCCAAAGGACTATCCATCCCGAGTTCAGGAGGATCCAAGGATCCAGAATCTACGCGACGCTGTCGGCGTGCGACCCTACTGACACGTGACCTACTCGTTGAAGTAATCCCCGCCGCTTCAATGTTAACATCCCCTCAGTCCCTAAGATGAAATTCTTTTCCTAAACCTACAGGACTCCAGAAAAGACCCCCAAACACTAGAATCCTTATCCTAGGGCCGCCCAAAAAAGTACGCCTCTTGCTGGGCACCCCCACATGGGGCCACCAACCCAAGCTTCGAGGTGGGGGTGTGTGGTCTAGGATGTAAGGCTTAACCCTAAACCCCTGGACAAAAAAAACCGCCCCCGCCCCTCCCCCCGCCTATAGTCCCCCTTAAGTAGATAGAATATGGGGTATACTTGGATCTTATCATAATATGCCCAAAGCCATATTGTATCTACTTGAGGGGGACTATAGTACTAGAGACCCCCATTATATGGTTTGGGGTTTAGGGTATGGGCAAGAGTTGTGAAAGGAGTGTTCGGGGGTTGATTGCAAGGGGAGGTGATTCCTTTCAGAAAGCTCAGCCCATCAACCAAGCCCCAACACCAAATCCTAAACTATGTACCCTGCCAACAAGTAAACGAATGAAAATACAGATATAAAAGTATATACACATATATGGAAAACCTAAACCCTTTGAATTTTCTTGAATCGATTTAACAATTGCGAGATCAAGTGCAGCACCGGGTTCCGTGAATTCCTCTCCGCCACGCAAACGTTCTTCTATGTTCTTCTGATTCTATGGCTTAAAGGAGGATTATGTGACCACGCCAGTGATAAGTGAAGCCGCCCAGCCATGGCTGCGGCAGACTATGGGAGACCCAACACATTCGTGTACTGTACAAAACAGGATTCTGAAACCTAAAGCCTGAACCATTCCACGACCCACCGACAGACACGCCAGCAATAGGCTCCTGAGAAGACCTGCTTGCTTCTGAAGATCCGCTGTCCTTCAGCTTCTGGTGCAAGGCCTCACACGCTCTGAAGGAGCTCTTGGGACTATCCATGAATGATTTGGGCTTATGGTTTGATAGTTCTCTTGGCTTAGGAGGCCTTTGGCTGTTAGAGCTTGGGCTCCGGGGTTTCGTTTTTTTTTTTCCAAGAAACAGAGCTTTCCTGTCAAAAAAACGAAGCCCGGAGCCCTAGCTCTAACAGCCAAAGCCTCCTAAGCCAAGAGAACTTTCAAACCGTAAGGCCCCGCGTTTCGAGTTCAGGGTTTCAGGTATAGATTAAGGTCACCTGACGTACAGTAACAGTCCATCCAATGCCCTCGATTCAGCTCCAGTATACCCACCATGACCCCTGTACGGGACTGCCAGAGATTTTGGGACCATCCCTCATAAGCTGGAGGCCCGAGAGCGTTGTACATTGAAAAGTTCAGTGTTTGGCCTACATCAATTACGCTGGAAAGGCATAACCTCAGCCTCCAGATACCTCGTGTCGTATAGACATAGACATATATGTACGACATATGTCCATAAACACCACATCCCAGGCGTCGAACTCAAGAGCCCCAACCAGAGGAATCTGATTACTATTGCTACTATGCTTATTCTCGTTGTTCCAAACTATTCTTCTTCTTCTTCTTACTACTACTACTACTAATAATAATAATCAAAAATAAATAATCCTACTACTACTAATAATAATAATCCTACTACTACTAATCCTACTACCTAAACCCTAACACAATTACCAGTGTTGCCACCAATCTTCTTCATAGCTCGGCCTTCAATGCCACCTTCAGGGCTGCCTCCCCGTTGTTGAGGAGCTGATTGGCAGCCTGAACGTCCTGAAGGGGTTTGAGGGTTCAAGGGGCTTAGGGTTTAGGGGTTTAGGGTTTGAAGGCTTTGCGTTTAGGGTTAAATGGGGGGCTTTAGAAATTTAGGATTTAAGCCCCAGATTAAGGGGGCTTAGGGTTGAGCCGGGGCTTTGGTCATTTAGGGTTTAGGCCCCAGATTAAGGGGCTTAGGGTTTAGGGTTAATTAGGGGGCTTTAGTAATTTAGGATTTAGGGCCCAGATTAAGGGGCTGAGGGTTTAGGGTTAATTCCGGGGCTTTAGCAATTTAGGGGGTAGGCCCCAAATTCCTGAAGGGTCAAGGGTTAGATAGGTGCTTTAGGGTCTAAGCCCTATCTTCTAGGGTCAGGCTTAGCTAGGGGTGCAGCCTGATTGTCGTGCAGCTTACTAGGACCGGCTATTCAACTTTGTATGCCTCTTTATCTGGCATTATTGCTCATCTAATAGCCATTCCTGATAGGGGTGGACAATTGACGGAACCAAAGATTTTAGGGTTAATTGCGTCAGGGTTTTAATGTGTGCTTGGGGTGTTGGGGCTATGCGCAGCATGGGAGGTCGGCAAGGAATGCCGTGCGGGGAGTGGAGAGTTGGAGTTTATCCCTCCAGGGATGTGGGGTGGATACTTGGGGGGGGGGGTCTTATATCACTTCTCCAAAATCAGATGATTTTGAATGGAGAGGAACCTACGCGCGCTTACCCAAACCCCTGAGCCCTAATGTAAATTTACCATTACTTAGGGTTCTCAGATCTCCTTTTTCTCAAATGACAAAACCAAATGACCTCCCCAAACCCTAAGTGCTGGTAACAATCCTTAAAGCCCCAAACCCGCAGTTAAGGTTTAGGGTTTAGGGTTTACATTTCTAACCCTAAACCCTAATTTCTAAACCCCAAACAGGCAAGTTGGAATCAGGTTAGAGCTATCTAGACTAATTACATACCCTTGTAGTTACGACTATAGATTCTATGGATGACACGGAACATGCCTCCCTAGCCTGAACCCTAAACTGGGTTTTCTGTTAAGGAACTTAAATTAAGTTGCCATAATGGGTATATGTAGTAAATAATAGGGTTTCCCCAATAGAGTAACTTAATTTAAGTTCCTTAACAGCAACCCAGTAAGCCCTAAGCCTAAAGCCTAACCCCCCAAAGCTGCAGAGCAGACCTTGTCGTAAAGGCGCATGATGCGCTTCTTCTGCTCCTCTTTGCTGAGCGGCCAGTCCTGTAAATTCAGGTATGAGGGAACACGCTGGGTTCTTGGCATGCGGCTTTTAGGGTTTAGGGTTTCAGGTTCACATGCTCAAAGGGTGTGCGGGTTTGGGGCTTATGGGTTTGGTTGCCAGCTGGACTCCGAAAAGCTAGAGGCACAACCATGTTGCAACAGCTGAGGAGCGCGCCAAAGAAACATCGCTCATCATGGGATTGCAGGCCAGAACGTGAAAGCACAGAAGAACCCTAAACCCGGTGAAGGTTTGGAGTTGAACGCCATGCCATGGTTGTAGAGTGAAGCTGAGGGCTGAAGTCTTTCATGGGATGATGCTGAAGCTCCCGTCCTGTCTCTCTTTCTCCAGGTATATGGGTAGCTCCCCAAATTAAGGGCCCATTTTGGTACCCCATGTCAGGTGTCATAATATAATCTACAACCGAAAGGGCCCATAGTTTTGAGAACGGCCCATCTAGACAACCTTGACCTATGTGGATGCTTCAGCGTGCTACGTCTTGATTCTCCTCTTGAGCCGTGTTTGCCTAGTTCAGGGGCTACCTAGCGCCCAGTGGATACCGTCCCCGAATGGTGCACCAGGCCCTATGCTCTAAAACCCCTAACCGTGAGAATGTATAAGGAAGGTCCTGAAATGTCTCGTTTGCTCAATTACGTACTTTTGGCCGGTTATGATTTGGGGACCCTATATAATTCCTAAATGTATGCACCAAGCACTATAAGACTATTCTAATCCGTAATGTAGGGGCCCCCAGCTTTAGAATCCCTTGCTTGGGGTGTAGGGTTGTGCAACGAGCTTTGAGTTTCCGTCTTGCCCAGCTGCTGAGCTTCCCGGCCCCCACGCAGATTAGGGTTATACTATCATCCTGATTATTGGGGCCGACAAAATGTGACCCACAAATTCTGGAAACCTCTGTCTCCACTCAAAACAAAACGTTCAAAGCTTGGCAGGCAACTACATAAGATCTAATGCTATATGGGGCCTAAGTAATTGCCAACATAACTGGGAGGTCTGATAAGGTACCCTCAATATGATCCCCATTATAAACTGTTACTGGGTGGGGGCAGTATCCTAATCCCTAAACCCTAAGCACTGAACCCTAATCCCTAAACCCAGCATAGATCTCCTGTCTTCTAGGACTGCCTGATCTGGTGGTTCGTAGAAAATGGAAGGGTTTAGGGTTTAGGGTTTAGGTTGGGTACTGCCCCCACCCAGTAACAGTCTACATTAGGGGTCCTATTAAGAGCTATATATAACCATATTATACTTATTATCCAACTGTTACAGAGGAGGGCGGGGATCTCTAGAGATTTCATTCCTTGGTCCCCTACTGAACGCCAGTAGGAAAACCGTAAACACACGGTTTAGGGTTGAGGGTTTAGGGTTTGGGGTTTAATGTTTAGGGTTTAGGGTTGCCGTGTATTATGGCAAACTCCTACGTCAAATACCCTCAACCTCGAACCCCCAACCCCAAAGGCTAAAACTTAAACCCTTAACCCCCTAGCGTTTAGGGTTTATGGGTTAGTTAGGGTAAAGCTTGACCCTAAACCGCCCAAACGACTGGCATCGTCGTAGCTACAGCCTAAGTAGGGCATCAGCTGTAGCCCCATAGTCCCCTCCCAGGCCTCGACCATAGACCTATGCAAAGTAAGATCTCCTAAAATACTATGACAGTTATGAAGGGGGGTAGTTGTGGACTTCTATGGGAGATCTAATTAATTATCCCGGGGTCTGGCATTGGCTGCCAGCTTCTAGCTAGGGGTCAGCTTTGAAACCGTGTCCTGACTACTTGTGCAACATAAGAGCTTCAATCTTCAGATTCCCCTAAACCCTAAACCCTAAACCCCCCCCAATATGCACCCCTTCCCTGCTCCGGCTTCCCCTTGAACACAACTCGCTGCATGATTTCGGGTATCAGGCGCCTACTTAGATGGATAGTGCAGAACCAAGTGGAAAACAGCATGGAACATTAATTCAAGCTGGGGTTTATGAAGAGTTTATGGGGATGGTAAAACAGGGGCCTACTCAGTTAGTTTCTTAGTCCTGGGTTACGTTAGGTTGTAGGTATATGAGGGTTCTTCAAGCTCTTTAGATTGATAAATCAAGGCTTAGCATTTTGGGTTTAGGGCTTTGAGGCATCTGGCTCTCTGAAACATGGCCTGGAGCTTCCCGGCAGTTCGATCGAGGAGGCTCTGACTCGGGTTTAGCTTAGAGTTTGGGGTTTCGGTTTAAGGTCTTGCATACAAAGCAGGATCCTCATAGAATAGAGGCTTCGTACTACCCAGCGGCCTATATTACGATCCTTGTCTTTCCACGCCAGTTGCGAAGAAACCCCTAACCCTAGTCTCTCACCCCCCCAGACCCTGATGAATACAAATCCTAAAAGACATGAAGGTCCTGAAGCCCTGAAACGGTAGTCAGTCTTCGTAGGGCCGCTGCTGGGCCTGTTGGGTTTCTGTGTCCGACTGGGGAAGGCTACAATGTCACGCACACAGAGCGCCTGTTTGTGCTCCGTCTGTCCAAGTCTGTCACCCTATAGCAGTCATACTGCTGCTTGCGCAGGACTCCCAAACCGTAGCCACAGGCAGCAAAATTCAGAAATGCCTCACTAAAGCAAAGACACACTCACTGAGGGTTAGAAGGCTAAAGCCTAAACCCTAAATCAAGGCTGCTATAGCTTGCTCCGTGCTCGATCCAGGGACGGCGCACGCGGCACTTGCCGTGTACCGCCGACGACAGGCATTTAGGAGGAACTGGGGGGACATGTTGTTTGAAAGTTTTTGAGCTTAGGGTTTATGCTTCTGGCTTAGACATTGGGCTTTAGCGATCTCGCACGAGCATTTTGTTTTGCACTGGAGCAATGCCTAATGATACGTAAAAGGCATTATCTCCAGGGTTGTAACTTGGGGGCGGCAAGAGTGGGCCTTAACGCTGGGGTCCTTCCATGAGCCATAGTCTACACTCCTAGTATCCCCCCTTATCATCTCCTATTTCCCCCCTTTAAGGAGTCTAGACTCTAGCTCATATGGCGGAGTACTTCCCAATTAAGGCGCGCAGAGTCAGACCCAAGAATCAGGTAGGGGCCTATATTTCTAAGGTTGAAACCATGGACCCCTAATATGGGCCCTTAAATCCTGGGATCCTTATATACTATTATATACCCCAGATGTCATGTACCCTTAAGGGTCCCTAGAATCCCCCTAAACGGCCTGAGGGCCCAACCCTAAACCCTAAACCCCATATTAGGGGCTCATACTTGAAACCTTAGAATATTAGGGACCCATGGCCAGGACCCTAAAGTTCAGGGTGCTGTCTGGCTATCCCTAACGGTTTAGGGTGTAGGGTCTAGGGTTTAGAGGGGTTTTACGGTGTAAACTCCATTTAGGTGTTTCCCCTCAGTACCTCCAAGCCTGGACTACTGATACATCCTGCTTTGGCCGAACAATGTCATACTGGGAATACCAGAACATGGGTGCCGACGGCGCAAGGATTCCGGCTATGGTTCGAGTCATGGTGGCTATCCCTACTGTTGGTACTGAAGCTCCAAATAGTCTCTAATTGTAATGATGAAGAATCAACGGCAAAGAACACGAAAAATAAAATGGACAAAACAGTTGGCATAAGCGCTCATGTGGGATTATATTGGGTGCTGCCCCACACATTAACCCATAATACGGGTACTATCAATGGCTTTTTGTTATCAACTCAATATCTCTAATGTCCAACTGTGACTGAGTTGAGGGCAGTCTCCAAGCTATCCCCTCAATGTGATAGGCACTTGCCAAATGTTTTGTGCACTTGTCACATGAGCCATTGTCTAAACGCCTAGTATCCCCCGGATAGCCCTCATAATACTCCCCTATATAATCCCCTATATATAAACCCCTTCAGGGATTTTCGACTATAATGGCTGATTTGCTCTCGCTTCTTGTCCTCGAAAGGAGCCCCCTAAACCCTAAACCCAAAACCCTAAAGTCTAAACCCTAAAGCTTGCCCAGGCACCCATGCCCTATGCCTTGCTGGGAAGGTTCATGTTGCAGGCTCTTGACACGCAATGATGATATCAATAAATTCAGGGTGATTTGGAATAATTCAATTCCAAATCTAAGGCCATTCTGGTACTATTCCCTATATGAACCACCATTTAGGTTAGAGGTCAGGTGAGTTCGCTTTAAATTGCCTCTGACACTCGATGGCATCCTAGACCGTTAACCTCTGCCCAGCACGACGGAACTGGATGTAAACTTCACAAAAGGTATGCAGCTCAACACCGGGTCCTGTGTGGCTCCTAGGATCATCCCTGAAAGTATGTCTGCAACCTCTAGCTTCCCAGCACCCAGATAGGTTAAGGTTTTAGGGTTTAGTGTTGAGCTGTAGATAGCCAGCTGCGCTGCAGTCTGTTCAAACTTTCTTGTGCAAGGTGATCATGATCCTCGCCTGCAGTCATCTCAGCTGCATCATATTGGGGGTTCCTAGAAATTGCGTTTCCCTAGGAAACCCAGAAGGGAATTGTAGAGGTCTTTGAGCGGTGCCTATTTCCAGGCTTGCATGTTTGGACTGTTCTTTCTGCCCTTTTTTGAAATCGGGCGTTGCTCCTGCAGCAACTTCTGGCCATTCAAGAGCAGGTGATGGGCCCGTTACGCTGTAGAGTGAGCCATGAAATCAAGCAGAAGCTTACGCTAGAGCCCTACTTCCCAAAGCACAACGCAAAGTTTAGAAATACGGGCCCTTCCGTTTCCCGGATATCCTGGCCAAGCAGGAGGCAGATCGCCCCAGACCCAGAGCCGACCCTATAGTCCCCCTTAAGTAGATAGAATATGAGGTATATTATTGGGGTTATATAGCGTAATGGAAAAGAAAATGGAAACTACTATATTAAAATAGGGTATATATAGGGGTTATAGTCATCCTTTAAGCAGATAGAATGTGGGTATATGGGGATCTTATTAGAATATATCCAAGGCCATATTCCATCTACTTAAGGGGGACTATAACCCCTAATTCCTAAACCCGTAAGCCTTAGACCCTAGACTCCAAGCTGCTAAGCCTATGAGAACATCACTCGGCCCTAAGTGGTACAGCCAAATCTCTATAAACCCCTAAGCTCTGAAGATCTTACACCGAACCCCTAGAGCCCTAAATCTTAAACCCTAAGCTTGCTTGGAGGGGTAAGGGGCGTTTGTAAGTATGCTTATGATCCCCAGACGCCTTATAAATGAGATGTGTTTTCAAATTTTCGCCTGCTTTCCACATCCCTCTTAAAGGCGTGGGAGTTTCCATTTTCCTGTCTATTCCCCGCTTAGCCCTAAAGAGCCCTTAACCCTAAACC
>CAJNIZ010026535.1:0-32285 GCA_905231905.1 Symbiodinium pilosum | reverse complement strand
CGGGGGGGGGAAGGGGGGGGGATGCATTTTATTGCTTCTCTATCGTGTTTACTACTTTGCATTTTTTGCGGCGGATCAGTTCATCAATATCATATTCTTTCAAAAAACTCCCCCTAATAGTAAATAATTTTCGGGCACTAGACTATCTAACATTGGGGTGGACATGGTTTAATATTAGGAGGAAGTGATTAGTAGTCCCTATGATGCCCTCCATATGATAGTTGTTGCCATTTTCTTTGTCATTCCTCTATATTTTTTCTGGGAAATCCTTGCATTATCCTAGTTTCCATGTGATTTTCAATTCTCTTTTCCCTTTGATCCTCTATTTTAGTCGTTTCCATTTTCATGTTCAGTCCTTCATTGAATTAAGTGAGAAAGGAGCCTCTACATGCTACAACCACATAGCATCACGCTTTCCATGTAATTTTCGATTTTCGTTTCCATGTGATTCTTGGTTTTCGAGGTACAACCCTGAGCCCGAAACCCCCAAACTATAACTTACAGAAGCCTAATGAGATCCGGAGGACTAAAGGCCTGTGGTAAGCAGGACCGCTTGGCTGCAGCGATTACGTATCTCAGGTTCTGGATGTTGTCCTTGAATCATGGGGCTTAGGGTTTAGGATTTCGAGTGCAGGGCATCATGGGGCAACCACAGAGGCCCCCCCGTACATGGGCCCACGCGAGACAAGGGCCTCATTAAGACGTTTTAGTGCTTATGACGTATGATGCCTAAAAACTCCCTGAACTTCTTCTTTTAGCATTTCATGGTTGTGCACCCTCGGCTTCAGAGTCCGTTGCAGCAAGCCCGAAGGGATTGCATTGATTCATGAGTTTCTCCTTACGTTTAGAAGGATGTGATAGTGATAGGGTCGATTTGGTTGGGGTTGGAGTAAACAAAGTCCAGCTTGCAAAGAAGAAATGCAGTTCAGGTTCTGAGGCTCTCGTTTGAGGTTGAGGGATAGCGAGTTGAAGTGGAGGGCGGGGGTTGGGGTTGAAAGCTTGGAGGTTCATAATCTTCTCAAGAGGAAGTCCAAGCGTACCAAAGACCTTGGCAACAAGATCAAGGAGACAAAGAATAAATTTGCGTCAGGTTACCCCCTAGACCTTAAACGGCCCCAAACTCTAAACTCTAAACCCTAACCCCCAGACGCTCAGGTGTTCCTGTGAAAAAAGCGGAATGGTTAGGAGACGCCCGCGGATAACCCCACTCCAAGCTTTGGGCAGGTCATGGTTCAGAGTTTGTACCGCTGTCCTTCACTCATACATGGCGTAGCCCTAAACCCTAAACTCCAAATTCTGAACCCTAAATCAAGTCTAGGGGCTACATCCCTTAGCTTGCATCTTTCTAGCCCTTAGCCGGCCCACGCAAGCTGAACGTAGCACTCCAACTTGTGTACAAGCGCGGCGCCGAATGTAGGGCTCAAGAGCTCGCACCAGTAGGGTTCAGGGCTCGCGGGTTTTGGGGTTTAGGGACTAAGGGCTTAGGCTTTAGGATTGGGACTTCCTTCGTCCAAGTTGGATTTTTTGCCTTGTGTCAGATGTACCCAAAACATTGTAGCCTGAACGAACCAGAAAGAACCCTTCAGGAAGACACAGTGCCGGCAGCAAGGTTTCCACACGAACTTGCAGCGGCCGGGCCCTCTTTCCATTTAAAAATAGTTTAAACCCCAAGCCCCAAACCCCAAATAACCCATTAAATCCCATTGTGATAGTTTCCATTTTATTTTCCATTATCCCAATATTCCTTCCATTGAAACGTAGGTTGTCTTGCCTGAACCCCAGGGAAACAAGGTTATGGAACGGCAGCGTGAACAGCATATCAAGGGAAGCCAGCAAACAAAACTGGCTTGCTGTTGCCGTGAATCTGAATAAAGACATCTTACTCATTCGGGGAACAGATCGCTTCTTTAGGGCTCTCCGAAATTTATTACTCAGCACTCACACCCATTAGTTTCTGTGCCGCCCAACAAGGCACATGAGAAACTGCCTAACCTGAAGCGTTTGAAAATTACACTCTCCCCTTTTTTGTTGCGTCTGCGCTCCGCACGCTAGAAAGAAACGCGCTACCCTACAACCTACACACGAATACACGATCAAAACCTCCAGCCGAGTATCCGGTTGCTTGAAGGCCGTTGCTAGCTCCTTGCGCATCTCTGCGCGAGCGCGCATTGCTGGAATCCTGGCCGCCAATGACCCGTTCAGATCTCTGGGGTGTCTATGGCAGTTCTCGTAAAAAGGGAATATAGGGGGACCCCGATATAAATATAGATAGACCCCAACATATTACACTCCGTGTTACCCCCGAAGAGGTACGCCCCCCAATTCTGGGAAACCTCCATATGGAGTTGTGCTTGGTGCCTGAGTTCCTCAAAGTCATGCAGCATAAGGTTTCGAACGGCATTTCCCCAAAAAATACTTGGGGGTCAGGGGACATAGGAAGTATACTCATAACTTTATAACCACTGTAAGCCACATGATAACACCAGTTGTCCCCTTCCTGAGTGCCCACGCCCCTGTAAGCAGGGTTATTCTAAATCTTTAAGTTTTCTTCTTGATATAGACACGCCCCCGAAATTGAACCCCTTGTTTTGCAACCTCCCAAACTGTTCCTTTCCCATCGAGAACAGGATTGAACTCTTGGTTTAAGTGCAGGATTCGGAGATATGGGCATGTTCAAAAACATCCCTATATCATCTCTAATAAGGACCCTCGCAAGCCTTTTGCAACCCCTATACACCCCTACGGGTTCTTAGGGGCCCTCATTTTGAGAAACTCCAATTACAATACACTTTCCAATCTTTACTTACATTCTCCTCTATTCCTACATACCCCTCTATAACCCCTTGGAAAGGTCCCTAGACGAACCCCAGGCCCTACCTTAAAATCCTAAGCCCTAAACCCTGAACTGCCTAAACTCACCCAAACCTTAGCCCGCCCTTAACCCTTTACACTCCCGGAAACTAACATGCAAACCCAAAAAGGGCCCTTTAAAGACTACAGTCCTTCTAAAAGGGGGTTATATGGGTTTCCATGTTAGTTTGGGGGAGTGTAATGCCTCCGTGGTCTTTTACCATCAGCCCTTTTACTAGGAGTTGACGGGGTTGACGGTTTAGGGGTTGAGGGCCCTTCAAGGGCCTGAAGGGGTCTAGGGCTTACAAAAAAAGAGGGACGTCAGAAGCCGGTGATTAATGGCAATTAATGGGGATGATCGGGGCGTTTAGGGTTTATTGTAGGTCCATGTGCTAAGTCCGCCCGACCCTCCAAGTTGCAGTGTAAAGCAGGCATAACCCATGCTGTCCTTGATGCTGCCTTTCAGGCGCTAAACCCTAAACCCATACCACCCCAGGAGCCCAAAATCCCTTTGAACATCTCTTGAAAAATCAGTATTTTAATCTACTTAGAGGCCTATTCCCTTCTTGATGCGCGTTGCAAAAACCATAGGAAGGACTCTAGCATCATCTGAGCTAACATGGTAAGCTATCAGCATCCTAGCCCCCCCCTTTCTTACGTGCTCTATATAATTAAAAGGCCTGTAGTATCCTGGGCGCCCCAGAATCCAATTTTGACCACCCCCCAAATTCCTCCATTTACAGATGGGCATGGGCTCCCCCAGTAGCACCCTAAGCCCAAATCCAGGGACGGTAGCACCCCTAAACTGGGTCGCTGTCATGGAACCTAGACTAGGTCACCATAATATGGGTGCATAGTAAATAATCACCCCTCTAGTAGTTCCCTATATTATGATGCCATATATAACAACCCTAAACCCTAAACCCTTAACCCTCAACCCTTTAAGGAGTTTAGATTACGGCCTAAGTCACCCTCAGGACCTGACTCCCTTTCGAGCCTGCGCCTCGCCATAGCTTCCTTCTCAGGCGGTAGCGCGCCTGGAGGCAGAAATATTACGGTTTAGGGTTTAGGGTTTAGGATTTGGGGGCTACAGAAATTGTATACCGTTCAGCTCCGGAGTTTTGAGCGACTTCTGGCTGACTTTTCGCCGGTTTTCCGTCTTGCCGTTGCCCTTCACAATTTCTGTTTTTCCTGGGGCTTGCGGCTTTAGGGTTTGCGTCTTAGGGGTTGGGGCTTCAGGTTTACAGATCTAGGACTTAGGGGTATGCAGAAACCTGTTTTGTGGAAGGCTACTGCTGATGTCACAAGAAAGCCTGCGTGACCTTAGCACACTAGAACATCATGTTTCCCAAGATGCTTGGTAGTTAGGATAATGCAGGGTTTTAGGCCCTCAGCCCTGAACCCTTCAACCACATCCTATATATTCCTCGCATATGGGGATAACTGGGTTTATTCTCTGGCTTATAGGGGTTATAACGTATACTTACACAGTCCCGCTGTCCCTCCAAGTAAGGTTTATGGAGCCTTTTTGGTTGCTTAATCTTTCTACTGGAGATCTGGATGGTACTTGAAAGGTTATTATTTTCAGTGGGATTTTTGTATACTACTAATCAGAAAGTGGATTTGATCCCAAAGTGTCACCCAGAAATGGTACAAAGGCCCCACTCCAACGTTCCAACTTCCAGCAGCCTCTTTACCAATTTGCGGAGCTAAACACCTCACCTAAAGCCAAAAGTCCCCCTTAAGTAGATAGAATATGGGGTATATGGGGATCTTATTATAATATACCCACAGCCATATGCTAAGATTTATTCTATCTACTTAAGGGAGACTATAACCCCGAAGCTAATCGATATAAAGGCTATCGCAGAAGGGAGGGCTGGGTTGCTGAAGCCCTAAACCGCCCTGTCCTAAACTAGGGGAGTTTCGGGTGCCCTCTTAAAAATACATTTTTCATGGCCTTATAGGGATTTCATTGGGAATACAAAAGCTTAAAACTATTTCGAAACCTATCCCTGTGAACCCCTTTTCACTGCCTTCCACTTCTTGCAAGGCTTGCAGCAGCTGACTCTCGCTGTCCGCGTTGATCGCATCTTGGACCTTCTAATCTTTGCTACTAAACATCCTGCATGGCCTGGAGGTTCCCTTTTTAAGGGTACCTGTTCCCTGCGAAGTCTGATTCTACAGTTTAGCATCATAAGCTCATGCAGAAGTATGATGAACAAAGCTGCAACCTTTGCGGGAGCCCGCGCTGCTCACAACCTTGAAGTCGCTTTTTCTGATGAATGCGGGTCTTAGTCTCCCCAACAACGAAAATCTGAGGACCCAATGGAAGACTAGGTGAGCCATTGTCTTAACTCCTGGTATCCCCCTTAATAACCCCTAAAATAGTCCCCTATACAATGGAGTGTAGACTACAGCTCAGGTGAGTAGGAATAGGCCGGGCAGCTGTCAAGGAACTTAAATGAAGCTACTGCAATGAACCATATTAAGTAATATATCTATAGTCCCCCTTAAGTAGATAGAATATGGGGTATATGGGGATCTTATTGTAATTTACCCAAAGCCATATTCTATCTACTTAAGGGGACTATACCCACACTCTGGTACCTTTAAAGTTCCTTGAAAGCAACCCAGTAGGGTGATGTGAGCTCTCTGAAGGCGGCCAAGCTCGGCTACTTAGGCGGTCTTTCTGGCCCAAGGCACTACAGTAATAGAAAGCAAATACTAAGGAAAGAAAGAATGGTAATATTAATCGTACTAGTAACAGTCATAAGAATACTGAACAAGAATGATTACTGAGAATCTGTATTGCTTGAACCATCTTGAGCCATTCATGAGTTTAATGATGCCACGAACGAGGCCTTGCGAACTCAGGAAGCCAGTTGGATGATTGTCACAAAAATCATCACGAGTGGCGCAAGAACAGAGCCCGACAGTTTGTTGAACAAAGTTTGTTGACGCCAATTCAGCAAGCTTATAGGAATTTCCCGAGTTGCTACTCTCACCAAGAAGTCAATGGGATTCAATGGGGTTGGTATTGCAGTAGGAACGCCCGCGTAAAACCCCGGTGCTGCCCTCCTCCGGATTGCTACTTCTCGGCATTCTACTTCCCTCGAATAAGAAGAAGAGCATCCTGGTAACATTTGGGGGGGGGGGGCTCTTTTTCAGAGACCCGCAGTTGTATACTGCCCCCAGACTATGACAAAAATGCATTACGTATATATGTCTTTACATATACGTACACCTAGTATATCTAGGACCATTATAAGAGCCCGGAGTATACTACAGTGCATGCTAAGATTCTGCATCTATAATCTAAACTGCTAGTATCCCCCTTCATATCACCTATAATACTCCCCCGTATCACCCCCTTTAAGAAGTTTAAACTATAGCTCATGCATCAACAACGATATTACAACATCCCGGTTTGCCAGGGAACCCTAAACCCTAGATCCGCCGCCTTCTTCCACGCAGCTTCAGCTTGCACGGCCTTGCGCTGCTCCTGTCACTTACTGATGGTAAACTGCATCCCCCAAACGCGCTATATAGAGGTTTAGGGTTAAGATGTAGGGTTTACGGCTTCGTGCTTAGGATTTAGGGTTTATGGATGAAGGTTCTCAAATTGGGCTTAGAGTGCGACATTCCCCCTTTATCAAGGGGCTATTATAACCCCTCTTACCCATAGTGGTTACTGTTAGTGTAAGGGAAATGACCTAAGTTATATAGGGGGATGGAAAAGCACATGGAAACTAGGGTGTATTTAGGATTTGAGGGTGTATCGGGCCAATATGGGAATGGAAAAGCAAATGGAAACTGCTGTATTGTCTGAAGGCTTTGCGCTAAAGATTCCCCCCACCCCCTAATTATGAATATTTCTCCTAATGCTAAATTCTTGTTCTGAGGGGCGGGGGTTTAGCATTAGGGGGAGGGCGTTGATAGGGGCTGAAGAAGGAAACTTCCATATCAAGTAGGGCTTAGTGTTATAGAATATAGAAGATTGCAGTTTACATTTGATTATCAAGGACGAAGGATTCCCATGCCTTTTTGCAGGGCTTACAATCCCTAAAGGTTGTAGACTTCTCGGGCGTGCTGGGAATGAAGGGGAAATCCGAACTACCATGTTCTGTAGGGTGGCTTTCGTTGCAGCTTCGTAGTGGTTCGTGGAAAATGAAGCAATGAGATAGAGAAATGAACCCTAACCTCGAAATCCTGAACCCTATACATGGATCATTGCAAGAAACTGTTCTGCCATTCCACCGTGGTAGCTACACGAAGTTCAGCAGTATCGCTTGCTTTCAAGCATATTCCAAGGGACTTTGTCAGGACAAGAGCCAGGAAAGGGCTATCAGGGGTTTAGGGCTCAGGGAGCCCAACAACAAGCCCTACGTAAATTCCTAAACCCTGAACCCCTAAACCCTAAACCTTACCCCTCAAATTTCAGGAATTTTTGCCTTGGCACCATAGGGTTAGTACCTCTGGCTTTGGATCCCTACACCGTGGAAGGTAAGCCTGAATTGAGTAGCAAGATTATATTCCTTATATAAAATACTATACCCAAAAGGAGGATATAATCTTACTCTATATTGGGTTACCATAGTATCCCCAAATAAAATACTACTCAATTGAGTTTTCGGTACAGATAACGTATAACCCAGGTGTACAGACCTCAAGCGTACACGCTTAAAGTCTTTAAGAATTCCTACCGAGCTTGCCACAGATCAGCTCTTCTTGACGGTTGAACATTCTAGAAGATCCTGATAGAGTTCAGGATTTTCAGTGCTTTGGGGTTTAGGATATAGCCCCTCTAAACCCTAAACCCGGAGAGGAGGATCTGAGAAAGGGGTAGGGTCAGGTGGTGATAGTATTACATGAGCTATCATCCAAACTCCTCGTATCCCCCTTAGTAACCCCTATAGTACTCCCCTGCATAATCTCCTATATCAGCCCCCTTTGAAGGAGTTTAGAGTATAGCTCAGATGATGAACATCACTGGCCAAACCGTAAGACTTAAGTCGCAAACAAACCTCCACCTGTAGCGCCAAACCCTAGACTCTAAACACTAAACCCTCGCGGGGACCCTAAACCCAGCGCCCAAACCGATTAACTCCAGAAAGTTGGACCATCACCACCCTCAAACCGGGTGGAAAGAGGAGAAGACAGCTCTACTGTAAACCCCACACTTATGGGTTTCCCTACCAACCCCCCCCCCCCTGGGAGCGCTCTTAATGAATTTTATCAGGCCTAACTATCCCCCAAAAAATCTCAGTTGAGACTCGAGTGTCGAGAAGGGAGTATAGGCGGGTAGAAGGGAAACCCATGATAAACCCTGAACCATGTGGCTCATTTGCAGATCCTCCGCCGCCGCTCGGGCCTCCTCCTCACGCTGCCGCGCCTCATCCTCAGCCACACGTTCTAGGGTCCAAGGTTTAAGGTTCAGGGTTGAGTGTTTAGGGTTCAGGGTTTAAGGTTGATGGTTTATGCTTTAGGGTTTAGGGTTGAGTGTTTAGGGTTTGAAACGAAGGGCAGGGGAAATTCGTAGGTAGGTTAAGAAAGGGGATAACAGTGGTTACTATGTGGCTTATGGGGGTCACAACCCCCTGAGACTCCAAGCAGGGCTTAGGAAGTTTAAGACCTCCGGATTGAAAGGTAGGGATTTAAACTACGAATTTCGCAAACGCTACCAGAGGTATGTGTTTCTCCGTTCCCTCAACCTGAAACTCGAAATGGCCTCTCTTTTCCAATAGCACTGACCACCGGTAAGTCTAGGGTTGATCGTTTTAGGCTGCCAGTCCTGCCGGTATTAGAAGCACCCTGTAAGTCTGAAGGTGGAGAGTTTAGTCTTCGTACCCCTTGGAAAGTTCCTGCAGCATGGCCCCAAACAGGCGTTACATGTACCCTGGAGAGACTTGCGGGCACACCCCAGCACTGATCCTGAAAAGCTAAACTCTAAACCCTAAAGACCCGAGAAACTGAACCCCCTAAACCCCCCAAACCCTGTCCTCAAACCCTTAAGAAGCCGCTCAACCCCACCCCCCCCCCCGCACCCCCCAGCCCAAGCCTCAGCTAACAGCTGCTCAGCCGAGGGTATGGGCAGGTCATCATCATCATCCTCAAGCTGCTTTGGGCTTGGGGTATAGGGTTTAGGTGAGAGCGTGAATAACCAGAATGTTTAGAATTTAGGGGTTCAGGGTTTACCTTAGAAATCCCCTCATCCTAATATGAACCCCCCCCTACCCCCCAAACACTCCCATTTTATGGTATATTATCAATTTTGGGAATATTATATATCAAGGCGGGCGGGTGGGGGTGTGTGGGGGGGGTTTAATATTAGGGGGAGGGGAATAATCAGAATTAGGTGCGTAGGTTGTCAAGTTTAGGTCAAGGCACTGTATAATTTCAAGTTAAGGTACTGCAGAGTTTAGATGTTAGAGTTGAGTTCAGGTTGTAGGTGTAAGGGTCTACTGCAGAGTCATGTAAAAAGGCAAAGTCAAAGAGGAGCTGTGCATATTTGAGTTTACACGCGCTGAATGTAGGGGCCTAAGTTTCAAGAATAGGCTAAGGTTTTCTAGAGCGATAAAGGGAACAATGTTGATAGCTATTGAGGCTTCTAAATTACCCACGCGGCTGCACCAAGGGCATGGTAGAAGACATGAAGCTCCACTTCTTCGAGCACCGTAGAATAAGCGGTGTGGAGGGCTTAGGATACAAGCCTAAACCCTAAACCCCAAACCTTAAGCCCTTTGCTTTATGCCCCATGTGCAACACGTGGATCACCTTCCAGCATACTGTTGAAGTCATGCAAACACTCCTGGTTGCACGACATGGTAGCTACACAAACAAAGATTGCCCAATAGACTGCCTTCCAACAGAATGATGTAAAAATCTACCACAAACTTCTCCAATGGCTGCAGAAGGCAAGGGTGCGAGATCCAGTGAGATCCAGATGGGTGCATCCCAAAATTCGCTAACTACCGCTCATCTGCTATTCCAGGTGCGAGTGCAGGAGGCGCTGCCCGAACGGAAGCTTCCCTTAGGGACCCTCGGGGACTAGTGTGATCATATGAAGATTTCAGGGCCCCCCATGTGGAACTAGAACGCGGCTCTTTCCGAAAAACTCCCGAACAACCATCTCTCCGACCCTAAGCCCCCAAAATGCCTCAACCTCCAACCCTAGATTCCTCCACCCCGAAGCCCCTAACCCCCAAATCCCAAGCGCCAAAGCCCCCGAACGACCAAATCCCGAAAGCCCTAAACAACCCGTAACCCTACACTGGCCTGTGCTGTGGAGAGTTTCCTGAGCTCACGCCGGCCCCACTCAACCTGGCGAGTAAGGACATGACAGCGGTGAACCACATGTAGCAGCTATAGCCTAAACTCCTAGAAACTACGTATCCCCCCTGACAACCCCGCTAACACTCCCCCATATAATCCCTATATAACCCCCATTAAGGTGTCTAGACTATGGCCACTATGACACTTGGCTCATATGGAAGCAACATAACACGAAACGAAGCTGAAGCTGGGTAGGCTTCAAACCCAGGGTAAAGAATGGTAGCCAAAATTGAAGTTTTTGAATTAGGTGGGGCATGTTCTTAGTTGGGAATGTTTAGAGGTATCGTAAGGGGTTCAATAGGGCGTGTAATGTAGAATCCTGACGGATTCTCAATACTGCCGCTACGGATCCGTATGGTAGGTAATGAAGATTTGGGCTCCGCAGTAAATCCTTGATAACAAGGGTCGCCTTCTCCTGAGGCTCAGCTTTAATAAGGAAATCCCCCAAACAAAAAGGGAAAAGGGTACATACTACAAAAATACCTAGAAATTAGGTCAGCGTCTTGGAGCCTTGCGGGCTGAGGGTGTAGGGGTTTTGTCTCTTGGATGACCATACTTGTAGGAGTTTGGTGTTAAGGCCTGTTTGTTGCTTCTATCTCTCTCTCATCTTCCTATCCTCTTTCCCTCCCAAATGTGACTCAATCTCACCCACCCACTCAACCTCTCACGCACGCATGCAACAGAACTGTTTTGACGACTCTTACTCTTGGGTCCGTCCGGCTGCGTGCTCAACCAGAGGTTCCACTAGATCTCCGTGTGTGTGTATATGTATTTATATGCCTATACCAGGAATGATAACACATCTCTCTCTCTCTCTCTCCAGCTATGCACCTATCTATATACATATAAACATACAAAGGTGCCTGCCTGCTGAAGGCCCGCGATTTTGGCACATACACATACTACCATCTCAAGGAATGCGTGCGGCGCTCAACCCTGAATTATCCCCGAGGGTCCAGGTAACCATGAATTAGGTACTTGGCATTTGGGTAATAGTAATTATAGTACAAGTTTTGGGTAAGCATATGGTTATTAGGTACTTGGATACTTAGGGCATGATCTCGGAATGCTTGCACAGAAACCGGAGTCCCAAATCATCCCAAATCCAAAGCCCTGGCTACTCCCGGACTTGGTCTAGGGTTTAGGGGTTTAGACACGCGGGGTTTAGGGTTTAGGGTGTAGGGTTTCCTGTAGTCTGATGGGATTGTATTGGGTAAGCTGTTGGTCCTTGCGTAGTCCCACCCTTGGTATCCGCTCCCAGACCTTTTGCAGACATGCTACACCCTAAACCCATGCCTCCAAGAACTTCGTCTCAGACGCACACAAGTGCTACCCTCCGCCAAATTAACATGGAAACCGTTTCAAACCGCTGTATCCAGATTAGTCTATGTAGAGATGTATAGGATTCAGGGCTTATGGTTCCCTTTTACGTGAACACACAGGTGTGGTGAGGCACCTCTTCGGCGTCCTAGAATCCTCACAGCCCTAAACCCTAAAACCCCTAAACTCATAAGCCCTAACCCATCAAAACCCTAAACCCCCAAACCCCTAAACCCCTAACCCCAAAAGCCTCAATTCCTCAACCCTGACGGCCTCCACGTCCAGCAGCAAGTCTGTGGCTCCTTCCAAAGCCTTCTGAAGCCTTACCACCTCACGACCTTGGGTACAAATTGTTTCGGTTTATGGTATACTGGGGTCTATATTGGGAGCCCCCTATCCAGATTTGGGTTTAGAAGGGTGTAGAGTTTGGGCTTTTAAGGTTTAGGGAAAGCATGGTATTCCTCTTCGGGGATTGCAGGGTTTAGGCTTTGAGTGCTTTAGGTGTTGGGCGCTGTGTCCCTTCTGTAGAGCTATCCCACTCCTCGTGCATGGCACATCCGCGAGAGCCAAAAACCTTCAATTGCAGCACTTACCAGTTGACTGGGGATGAGGCTGTAGGGATAGGAGTTTAGTGCTTCAGTGACTCACGGCCATGACCCCAGTCAACCCTTTAGAATCACTGAGCCTCATCAAGTATGCCCATGATTATCACGGAAAGCCGCAGGTGTTACTGACCGTGCATGGACCCCAACCCTAAACCCTAAACCCACAACCTTACCCTAACAAATATTGTTGCTGCCTATAGCCCTGCCTTCCAGAGAAACAAGTTCACTCGGGCCCAAGCACCTAGAGTATCAGATTCCGTGGAGTTTAGCTTCTTACGGGGGCGGCAGGGCTATAATAGAATGGTTTATGAATGTATACATATACACATATCTATATCGTATGTCTAGAAAACATGTGTACATGTATGTATATATATATATATATCTGTACAGATATCGGTATCTCTCTCATATACACACATACACATATGTATATATGTCTATAACCATAAAGCCATACCTCCAAAATATTGTTACCTACCTCCTCGCTCTCCCATAGGAAGCCCTTTCACTCAGGCAAAAGCCTGACACAGCTCCGTGCAACTCCTCTCTTGCAGCTTTTTGCTTTGCGCACAACTCCTGGCTGGTAACGTACACCCGTGAGTAATAAACCTTCTCCCTTTAAGGGCCTTCACATCAGGATCCCTATTATAATCCCTATTGAGAGGAGGGGGTTTATTAATCACGGGTCTACAGTAGCTGCTGCAAGCTTAATGTGGGGGTTTTCAGCGTTAGGGGTAACCTTCATGGGGTCGCTTTCTATGGAAACTTCCACATCAGGCCTGACTAAATACCAGTACCATGTTGGGGCATATTTAAGGTACCTTGTCTTACAACTATACAGGGAACCTAGAACCATGGTGTTGTTTGTTTAGGCTTCTACAGTAGCTACTGCATGCTTATAGTCCCCCTTTAGTAGATAGAATATGGCTTTGAGTATATTCTAATAAGATCCCCATATACTCCATATTCTATCTACTTAAGGAGGACTATAAACCCTAAACCCTAAACTCTAAACCCTAAAACCCTAAAACTCTAAATAGTAGTTTCCATTATAGTTTCCATTATCCCTATATAANNACTTAAGGGGGACTATAGGGTTCTCAGGACCAACGGATGGCAAAGGCCTTCTTCTGGGGAAAAGATAGAGGCATCGAAGAGCCTCTTAGAAAATGCTAGGGATGATATGATATTCCTTAGAGGGGATGATTTTACAGGGGGTTATAGAGGGGAGTTTTATGGGGGTTAGTAAGGGGGATACTAGGAGTTGAGACTATGGATGAGACTCGGATTTAATGTTCGGAGGCTTCCTGGGGCATGATAAGGATGACAAAGGACGTCTTCAGCATGAACAGAAGCTTATGAATGCCGATGCTGAACAATTGCGGGGGCAGAGAACTTGCGAGTCAAAATTGGCATTCACGCATATAGAGCAGGCAAACATCCCAAATCCTGCATCCGCGCACCTTGTTTTGACCGTCTAGCTATGTTCCTGGGGAACTTGAAAAGGAGTTCAAAGACAATTTCGAGAGTATGTCGGCCCTTAAGAGTCAGATGAGCATTGCTCTGGGAGAATGGCACCTTTGAACACCTCCTGTAAGCTCCCCAGGCAGCGCCAGCACGTGTGGCAAGGCATGCATCACTACAAGCCATGATAACATCATACGCCCCTACCCCCGAACCCTACACCCTCAACCCTAGACCCTAAACCCTAAAAAAAACAAGGGGGCTTTCATGGGATCCCCATACCTTGCGCGCAGGCGACAGCAGCAACATTAACGAGCTCAAGCGAGTTATCGCAGAAACCTCAGCTGGAAGTCCTTGAAATTCCTCTACACGAAGTGCTATAGCTTAGGAGGACACCCCCACCCTGTAATAGTGGTATAACAAGAATATAAGAGGATCCTAATATAATCCCTGTTATCCCTTATAGTCACTATTACTGGGTGGGGGGTCCACCTAACCTATAGCATAAAAAAACCGAATCCCCACTTCTGAGCTCAAATTGCCACAGAAAACCCATGCCATATGAGCCATAGTCTGAACTCCAATAGACTACTCCCCTATCTGGTCCCCTATATAACCCCCCTTAAGGAGTTTAGACTATGATTTCAGTTGTAGTCCTTGCAATCTTAGCTCCTGTTTCTTTGCAACTCACGTTGTGACGTGCATGGGCACTGGTTGACCAACTTCAGGAGGCCAAGAAAAAGTACACAGGTTTAGGGTTTAGGGCATCCAAGCAGGCAGGGCAGCACTAATCTGCAAGCCAGCTTCCTGGCAGGTCAAAAGAGTAGCGATGTGTGGATTTAGGGTTTAGGGGGTAAAGTTTAGGGTTAGGGCTTAGGGCTTAGGGTGATAGGATTTAGAGTTTAGAGTTTAGGGCCAGACTGCTTGAATAGATCTATGTTTGGTCAAACTTCCACGTCAGGTGAGATTGCTATACCTTGCCTTAGAAAATCCAACAGCAGATACAACCTACTTGTTGGGAAGCCGACTATACGTTTGTCCTATCCCCTGGGAGGAGCCCCCCACCCTGTAATACTTGTATAATGGGAACATGAGGACCCTAATATAAGCCTTACTATCCCCTATACCCTAAGCCCCAAACGCTATTACTGGGTGTAATTAGGGTCCACCTAACATATCCCCCGTGCTTGGGTGCTTGCGTGGCCCCTGAGCTTCAACCCTGGGCGCGGAGCGAAGGATGCAAATTCTAGGGCCTGAGGGTTAAAGGGTTTGGATTTTTTGGGTGTAGGGCGTAGGGTTCAGGAATAGGGTTTTAGGGTTTAGGGTTTTTGGGGGTAGAGCTTAGGGGGCCAGGGTCTAGGGTCTTAGGATTTAGGGCTTTACGGTGTAGAATTCAAGGGTTTAGGGGTAGTAGGGGGAGAGACACAAAAAGCAACTTCCCTTATTAATGCAGCTTGAAATGTAACACCCAAACCCAGCCTCCAACCCTAAAGCCTAGTTAGGTTAGACTTTGCTGAGCACTGCACATGTGGTCTACCAAATGGAGACCGCAAATATACACTCAGGCCCAAACCCTAAACCCAAAACCCTAGACCCCAAATGAGCCATCGTCTAAACTCCTAGTATCCCCTTGTTTAAGCAATTCAGACTATAGCTCAAGTGCCTACGGGTTCCTAGCATCCTTCCCGCACACGGCCCCACAGGCGTCTTACTGGCTGTTCGTAGGGAATGGAGGAATGGATGCCCATAATGGCCCCTGTATAGCCCGAATATTGTACTAGCACCCATCTTCTTTTCCATTCCCTAAGCCTTAGAACTCTAACTTGATGCTAAGTCCGATATACCCTTATATATCTCCTATATAAGTCCTGTATCCCCGCTTAAAGGGTACCCCTAATTCAATTCCCTGCGAACAACAGGGTTCCCCATCTGATCCCAACAAACATCACTTCAGGGGTATTTGTGACTTCTTTTGACAACGAAAGGTGTTTATTGAAACTTTTTAGAAGGAAGACATAGGGAACCCTGAAGAAGCAGCAACTTCATTCAGCCATTCTGGGCTGTGGGTGACAAGCAGTCACCAGCTCCATCCTTGTTTTTCGTCTTCGCCTCACTGACGAGACTGTCCTTGCTGTGGCAGGGCTTAGCCCAGCGATTTGATTCAGGGTTCAGGGACTAGGTTGCAGAGTTCTAGGGTTCGGGGCTGCAATGAATGTGAGTCCGCACTAGCCATAGCGGTTCAAGGGATCAGGGTTTGATGCGCAAGGGCCCTGACAATCCCCTCGTATTTGGAACTTCTGCGGAAGCACGGGCCATATGATATAATCCCCCACACCTTTAAGGAAGATTACGCATGTCCCCGACTTGTTAAGGTCTCTTTTGTGGAATGTTTATTTGGAGGAGGGAGGGTGAGTCCCCAAACCCAAAGCCCTAAACCCTAAACCATTAATACAATGGGATTCCAAGGGTTACAAAGAAGTAGACTGAATAGTTATTTAGACGTCTAGATCAACCTTGGGCCGTACACCCCAGGGTTTGTGGTTTTGAGGGTTTAGGGGCTTTCGGGTTGAAAGTTTTAGGGTTTAGGTTTGCAGGCCTAAGGGTTGAAACATGTCCATGGGAGCCTATGGGAGCGGCAGTCCCCACATAGTCCATACGTTAAAAAGTGAACCCACATCCCTACTCCCTGCAACTCATTCCCCATCTATGACAAAGCACCAGCAGACGAAGGAGTAGATCAGTAGACTTCTCTCATCACTTTCTCGCAGCATTCAAGCTCCCTTCTAATATGAAACAATCACCTGGGGGGTCCTAAAGATCCTGACGAGCCCTGTAAGGGAGGGAAGGCTACTTTTGAAAGGGGGCACCCTAAACCCTAAACCCACCCGATGGTGAGTTGCGGGCGGGGTTCTCAGGTCATCAGGGGGGCTCTAAGAAGGAATCCACAGGAATTAGGGGTCCCGGATTTCCTCAGTTATTTCATTGTTTGCATATACTGGTTTTGGAAAGGAGTTTATATAGACTCTAAGATAAGTTGATCGATTTCATACAGTTGTTTTATCAAGGAGTTGATAGAGAATCCAAGATGAGATCTAAATTGATGGATTTCGTTGCCATGTTCATCGTGTTTACTTCGCTTAGAGTTCAGTCGAATGTATGTGAGAGCCTAACTGGTTTTACGTACACTTTACTTCGATTTCAACTGACTTTGATTTTAGTTGGAAGTTGAAAGTAGATGTCAGATGATTTTCAATTGCTTGAGCAGCTTGTGAGTGTATTTCAACCTGTTTCAAGTAATCCTTGAGTAGATATCAACTGATTGCATTTCGGTTTCTAATCGGTTTAAAGTTTAGTTGATGTTACTCAGGTTCGAGTCACTTCTATTCAATCTTAAGCAGATCCTAAGTAGGCTTTAATTGTTTTCAGACGGTTTTTCTTCAAATCAGACTTCATTTGGGTGTAATTAGTTGGTACTTAGATCTTAATTGGTCTCAACTAGTTTTAATGAGATTTCAACTGAAAGGATTCTTACAGGGTTCTTCGAGGCAGCCGACTCTAATGCTTCAAATAAATATCCACTAATACCTAAAAAATCGAGTGTCGGATCGTTTTTAATACTACGCGGGGAAGGGAAAGGGGAGGTCGTGTCATGCTGGGGCAAACGACGATTATGACAAAGAAAGGGCCTACATCATTACCAACACTACTTCGACGTCTACGTGAGGTACCCCATACCATGCTTATACATTTGGAGGACCCCCACCCTGTAATTGTGGTATAGTAGGAATATAACAGGACTCTATTACAATCCCTACCATTCCTTATAGTCATCATTGCTGGGTAGGGAGTCCACCTGAGTCATGTAGGAATCCAGGACCAGACAGTTGGTAGGTTCACTTAGGCTTTACCATGATATATGGGAAAGCTTGAGGTTTAGGGTTTAGGGTTTGCGGTTGAAGGGTTCTTGTCCCACTTCCCATTTTTGTTTTAGAGCCTTAGATGCCCCTCTGGTTCCCTCATGGCCTCCCATTTCCAGAAACTCCCATGTGAGCTATAGTCTACAGTCCTAGTCTGACTTCAAATAATCATTCCCTGTATAACCCCCTACATAACCCCCCTTTAAGGAGTTTAGACTATAGCTCGTGTGGCCCGAGGCACGTATCCACATGTCTCTGGAACCAGAAACCAGAGCCACAAGGCAGCCGCGACACCCAACCTGAAAGTTGCGTGGCGGGTTTAGGGCTTAAGGTTTGGGACGAATGTGTGCCAAAGTTTTAAAGGATGGGGCTTGTTCAGGATCATTCCCTGATCCCTAACCCCTGAATCCCTCACGTTTACATACGGTTCAGGGTTGAGGGTTTATAGGGCTTTCCTCCACCCTCCGGAGCGACAATCTCGCAAAAAAAACCCGCCATCCCTTCTGATCAAATGCAGAGGTTTCAATGACTACTGATCTGCCACTTACATACGCTTCACCCCGCGAAATTCACTCCCCAGTAGAGTAACAATCAATATCAGGGGTATGAAGGGGAATATCTATCATACAGGGGCGTGGAGCTTATAATTAGGGGAGGAGATTTGAACACGATACTTGTACCTGGATTATGAGATTGGTGAACATTCAAGCTTCTACATCATCCGACCGAACCCAGGCTTGGTGAATGTCTAGGACAGAGGCCCTAAGACATGCTGAGAACAGTCTGCAGACAACAAAAAAGTTGCTGACTCGACTGCATGAGCAGCCATGTACCCCCTTCAAATTCCAATAGAATTCCTAGAAAAGCCGGCAGGTCGTTCTGAACTCCTCCCAGAATGCCGAGTTGCAGCTGGAGAAGATACGTTGCCTTATCCAGCGAGTTCAAGGCCTTAGTCACCAACGTAGGGCCCTAAACCGATAAGATTCCTTGAGCAAATTATAGCATCCGTGAGAAGCTACTCAGGTTCATACAGTGCGAGGACGCTGATTGCATGACAGCTGGCGCTTATGCTTCTTCAACACGAAATATTCTGCCTACTGTTCTCGTACATTCACTGTCAAGAGCAACTATCTCTTGCCTAGGTTCAAGGAGTTTTCAAGTTGCAAAATAAACCCTAAACAATTTTCTGAATCGGTCGGAGACACGCTGGCCAGCAGGCCAAACAGCATTGGAAAAAGAAGGCCTCGGAAGCCGAAGCTGTTGTGCCCATGTGCGTTGTGATCTCTTTGGGGCCTCTTACCAAAAGGCAACCCCACGCGCGGGAAGGCCAGTTTCAGGAGGGAAGGTCAAGGAGTTCGAAGGAGGATTTTTTTATAGCACTATTCATACCAGTAATATTGATAGTAATAATCATAGCAAGGATAGTATTATTAATTACAATACTAAATAGTAATGCTATCAATATTAATGTAATACTACCATTAATAACACTTGTATTGCTAACAATAACAGTAAATAATGGGAATGATGAGAATGCAGGCAGTGTCAGGGCTCACGGGTCGCTTCCGCAAGGTTCTCTCACGACACCTTTGCGCCAGACCACTCTACACTTTGGGTACACCAGCTTCAACCGGAAATCTGCTTCGGTTTTTAGGGTTTAGGTTGGGTACTGCCCGCACCCTGTAACAGTCTATATTGGGGGTCATATTAAGGGCTAGATATCACTATATTATAATTATTCTAATTAATATCCAACTATTACAGATTGGAGCACTGCCCGAAGCTATAGTCTAAACTCCAAGTATCTCTCTTAGAAACCCCTAGCATAGCCCCCTATATAATCCCCTATGTAACCCCCTTGAAGGGGTTTAGACTCTAAACCGCAAACCCTAAATACCCTAAACCCTAATCACTAAACCCTAAAGAAGCTTGGTTCATCTTGTTCGTAAAATCTTCCAGAGAGTTTGAGGCTTTGCAGAACATCCATTACTAGGTTCCCCAGTAAGCTTATAATAAGGGGACCCTTTTTCCTGATCATTGTCCAGCTTTAATAAGGAGACCCCAAAATCAAAAGGAACAAGGGTACTATAGGGGTACCAAGAATCCGCTTCATAAAGATCCAAGAAATGAGGCGAACTCCCACAAAGGTGAGTTTCTCGATCACCCTCGTACGAATGTCTCAGTGCATCTCCACAGCACCCGCACGAAGGACCCCCGAAATCCTTCCGTAATGTGCAAAATACATCTCTAGGGCCCTTTGCGAGAAATCACCACGTTAATGCCTCGGGGCTCCCGTTGGACGTGACCATCTTCCATAAGCCCATGAACCTGACTTACACAGGCAAGTACAGGGCCGGGGTTTTGGGCTGCTTCTTTGGTTTCGTTTTATCTACAGTCTCAACCCTTGCCGAAGAAGCAAAGGGAAACCAAATGAATCAGAATTGGATCCATGATTGGACTCTCATTCTTGAGGGAAGGGGAGCGCTAGTATCCAAAGAAACTACTAAGACAAAGTGAAAAGTTACCATGGCATTCCTGTAAGGTTCTAGTTATAACTTGGTTTGTCATTGACTAGATCTGTACTTTTCAGGGCTTACAAAGTTTACAAGCACCTAAAACCTGCGGTAATTCCGGCACCCAAAAGTGGCAAGGTTCTCAAACCCAGCACATATTGACTCTAACAACCATATCATAATATTGAAAGGATGAGGAAAGCCCAACCCCCCTTCCCTGACACCTCCCTCCCCCCGCAACACCGGAAAGTTAAGGCATGCTCTGTGCCCTCGCCCAAGTCGGCGCCAAATCTGCTGAGAGTGTGCTGGCAATGCCGCCCGTCCTAGTTTGCATGTGGAGGTTGCCCAAAATTACTGTTCCCAAAATGGGGGAAATTTACATAGGGACCCGTATTATAATAGGAACCTAAATATAGGACCCCGTATTGACAGTAATTTAGGACAATCCCCATGTGTTTTGGGCCTACAAGGTTTCGGACGAAGGTCTAGAAAGCTCGGGTACCTGTCTTAAAGCAATAACAGTCTCGGACAGGAACCAACATGAGGGGCTTTGTGGTGATGGGGGGGGGGTGTGCAGCACTAAAGGGGCTCAGAGGGACCTGGGGTCACAGCCCTACGGCTCCTAAAATTTGCATAGCGTCAGAAAGTACCGTCTGGAGGTTTTGAAGCTTTGGGATTCTCGGGGGTCCGGGTCGTAGTATCTGGGGGGTCAAGATGTCGGGGTCCCCCAATTTATGGAAAGTACCAATTGTAGACTTCAAGCTCCAAATTCGGAACTACGTGGCACTTAGGACCCCTACTAAAGGCTATCATTCAGGTACCTATGATAGGAGTACAAAGGCATCTCAAAGGGCTAAGTACTAAGGGTCAAAGGTCCAAGCTAAATCCCGAGGAGGGTAGTTCATGGGTTCCCCTACTACCCCCCCTATACAACCATCCCTAGGTTCCCCCTTAATTAACCTTAATTAGGCCTAATTATCCTTAAATAACCTTAATTAAGGGGGGGTAGTATAGGGGGGTAGTATAGGGGAGGGGTAGTAGGGGAACCCATGAGTAGTAGAGCCACAGGGTGTCGAGTTGAGCCTTGTGCAGGAGAAGTCTGCTCTACAAGGCCCTTCAGAGGGGACACTTTCTTGGGCAATTCCCATGCCTTCCAAGCGTCCCAGGATTACTCCCAAGTAACACAATAACCTTCTGAACCCAATCCTAAACTCTAAGACCTACTAAACCTACTAAACCCTAAAAGCGAAACGAAACAAGCAGCAGGTAGGGATAGGGCTTAAGCTTAGGAGATAACGAGGTACTTTCCCGCAATTAGCAGGTTTTAAAGGTGCGAGCAAGCAAGCGTGGCTCTTTCGTACGGACCCCATAGAGTGGACCTTGCGCTCTTGCAAAGTACTATGTTGTTTGTTACTGCTTGAAGGCTGCGATGGGGGCAGTCCATATCATAATATATTTGCAAGGCTTTGCCTAAGGCAAAACGAACTGTTTAGAGAGTTGGCCACAAATCCGGAAAAATGGCCGGCGGCAGCCGTTGCAGTGCCCGAGCCGCGTCCACGCAACGATGTGGCATTACAAAGGAATCCGCTCAAACATCTGCTCGAATTTTCTCCCTTTTGTTGAGCGCCGGCATGTTGCAAATCAAGTGGATATGCCGTGAGGAGGGCATGCAGGAATATGTCACAAATGATTTCTACGATGGCATGTGTAGATTGATTGTTGCAGTCTGTTAGCGCCCTTTGCTCTGTACTGACGACTTCCGGGTTATCTTGCCTTCCTTCCCATCTCTGCTAGATACCGTTTTCGACGTAATAAGAGTTTTGCTAGAGTGCCGGAAGGGTGGACGCATCTCTATTTGCTTTGTCGTAAAGCTTACCATGGCAATGAGCTTTGCTCGGCCTCTGTGAGTACGTGCTTAAAAAAGGGGCCGTTGACAAACTCAACCGGAAAGCCCTCGAACTTTACCTTCTCATGCACAAGCTGAATGCAAGCCTTGTCCGTGTATCTTGCTGGGGCACCGCATGTCAATCAAGATTGTTGCCAAAAGCCCACAAGGAAGGACTCAAAGGTGTCACAATCATCTGTGCCTCTTCGGCATATGGAACCTTTTTTAAATACTTTCATTGTGCTGGGGATTAATTACACATGGACCAAGGGTTCGCCTCGCCTACTCTCGAAAAGAAGTTGTGACTTCGACCTGAAAGCCGAAAATGAAGCAATATCGACTAAGGTCTATGGTGTTAGCTTTTGATTCCGATCTCTTCATAACACCTGCTGGAAACAACATGCTTCGGCAGAGATATCGGAAAGGACCCAAATTTGACACCGCTACGCATAAGCCCCAACCAAGCACATGCTGAAGTGCAGATCCCTGATCCCTAAAACTGCGAATGATCAACCCTGCCTAAGCCCGTAACCATACAACTCTAGACCCTTATTCGAAGTATTTACGTATTAAAGGCAAGGATCCGAAAGATCCCCCCCATATACCCCAAGATATTACCATAGTCCTTCTTCCAAGGACCCCCCAGAAAGGGAAACGGGACACCGACTTTGAGCAAACCCAAGACCCTTTTTTCAACCCAAACCCAAGACCCTAAACCCTAAACCCTAAATGAGCTATAGTCTAAACTCCTAGTATCCCCCTTAATAAGCCTTATAGTAGTCCCCAATATAATCCCCTCTAAAAACCCCCTTTAAGGAGTTTAGACTATAGCTCATATAAGGAGTATAAAGCCCTAAACCCTAAACCCCTAAACCCTAAACCCTAAATCATGTTAGGTCCAAAAGTCAAGCCGTTGCCGAGGCCGAAGAGTAGGGAAGAAGCAAAAATGCCATAGCCTCGGCAGGTCCAAACTCTTGGGGTTTGGGGCTTGGGGCCCATGCGGTTTAGTATTCAGGGTTTAGGGATAGAGGACTATGTAGAGGATACTATGGGGGGCTCAGGGCTTAGGGTTTAAGGCTGGGTTTAGGGTCTAGTGTTTAGAGTTTAAGGTTTTAGGGTTTAGGGCTCATGTTTGCTCTAAGGGTTTAGGGTGCCCAAAACCCAAAAACCCAGAGCCCTGAACCCTACCCTAAGCCCCCAAACCTTCGGGGTTCCTGGAGTGCCAAGAGTAAGGCATCTAAGAATTGCGCTCAGAGCCAAGGGGTTCCTGGAGTGCCAAGAGTAAGGCATCTAAGAATTGCGCTCAGAGCCAAGGCATTTGAACAACAGACCTGCTGTTAGCAATAACAAGAGCCGTAATACTAGTTCTATATATATATGTGTGTGTATCTAGATACAACATGTATATGGTAATCCAGCTATATAACGCTATATAGCAGTGTGGTACTATAGCAATAGAAATAGTAAAAGTAGCCCCTTTTTCTAGGGGAAGTGAAAGGGTCAAGTTGGGGCCTCGGGATTTCGACTCCCTACACATTCTGAGTTGAGATATAGTCCCCCTCCCCTCGATTAGATAGAATAGGGGGTATATGGGCATATTAATATTCTGATTTTGTGCAATTCCATATTTTGCCTACTTAAGTTCTATCTACTTAAGGGAGGCAATATACTGCATCACGGATAGAATATCAGTGAGGCTGCAGTACAGGCTAGGGCCTAATCTGTCCTCCCAGACATAGAGCCCCCATGAAGGGCCCCCGCAAAGACCAGCGCACCTTTTCGAGGGTTTAGGGTTTCGTGTGTATGGTTTAGGGCAGCGCCCCGTTTTCGAAAGGGACGTGGACAGCTCCATGTTGGTCAGTGGGGAGGTAATCCTTCGCATTCCCGTTCCCCTGCGCTGAACCTCTTTCCAGCATGTCCAGAAGCCAAAGAGGCCTTTGTTAAGCCATGATGCTTGCTTCTTCAGACCTCTTCGCTGCCTGCCTGCCCCAAAGCCCTACATCTCAATAAGCAATAAAACAGAACAGTCATAAAGGGCACGCAAACAGCAATACATTCAGTAAAATGAGGCCGCTGCCGCCGGTCGCTGTCGCGGACAGCCAGTAAGCTAGGGAGATTACCTCGACGTATGATGGTTTTGGGGTGTAGCTTCTACTTTCAACGGGAAGCTATGTGAACAAGATAATCAGAGTTCTTGATAGGGGATACAGGGTTAAGCCTTCTTGGAGCAACTCAAATAGCCCAAGAGTTCTAGTCCTTGCTCTGCACCTCCTACAGCACCCTTTGTGCCCAGTTTCAATCACAAGATCCTCCCCACACAATTCCCGCATGATTCGAAACCGAGCCCTGAACCCTCGCGCACACACACAGACCACTTGGATGCGAGACGTGCGAAGTTCATCAAGCCCAGAACCCTACGTCACATGAGTGATCCTACGCCTGGGGATGGGTCGGATGGGGAGCAGCACCAAAAGAGCTTCCACAGGCTCGCTAGGGCCACAAGTGAGCTATACGGATGTTCTGGTGATACTTACTAGGAACACACTTTAAGGCAATGGCTCCGAATGCTTTCCAACCCCCAAAAACACCAAAGAGCCCCCCAGAAGCCTCCAGGGCCTCGGGACCTCCAAAGAGCCTCCCAGGTCTGGAAGAGCCCTCCCAGTGCCTCCCAAGCAACCTCCCAAACACCTCCCACTGCAAGGCACGCTAACATACTATGACTGCAAGGGGCCCACCCAAAAGAGACCCCTGATTTCTGGAACCCCCAGCTCCCCATTTCCTAATCACATCCCAGAACCCTGAACCCTAAACCCCCCATTTCCTAAGAACATCCCAGAACCCTGAACCCTAAACCCTAAACCCAATATCAAACCCTCAAATCCAAAAGCCGACGAAGCCCAGTCTCCAACATCGCTGGTGTTCCCACACTCCGCCGACCCCAGCGATCCATGAGCTCTCCTAGCAACTCAAAAAACAAGGTTTGGGTTTGAGGGTTTGGGGTGCAGAGTTTAGGTTTTGGTGTTTAGGGTATGGAATCTGGATGTTTTTTATAGTTCTTTCTTTTTTTGTGTTGTTTTGTTTGGTGTTTTGGGACGGTCTCCATCAATTAGGGGTCCCTTTCGGGGGGCTTCCTAATCCAAGCATTACAACAACTGGGGGTCTTGTTGGGGCGCCCTGTTTAGGGAAACTCCCATGTTGAGCGCTGGGCTGAAGATCTGGCCGCAACAAGTCTTTTCAAGGGGCAAGGGGCAAACTTTTGTTCCACACATACCCTTTGATCCCTTGCTAGGTTGCTGTCCAGGAGCATACCTTAAGTTACGTTAAGGAAATCCTGTGATTGATTACATACCCATGTTACGGTGACTCAACTTACGTAAGTTCCGTACCAGCAACCCAGCTTGTTACGTGCTGAGGATTTTGGAAGCTGGCTTTGGACGTTACTTCAGCGGCAAGGGGTTGGTTCTGATGCCCATGTTCTTATCCCAAGCCCAGGGTCAAAACGGAGGATATCGCTTCGCAGACCACAAGCCCACCGTTCCCAAAAATCACCCAAAACAGGATGGAGCCTGTAAAGGCGGGCCTTATGGATCAGACTTACACATTTGCTTGGCCTTAAACATCTTGGGCAAAAGAACGTCCAGGATTATTCACATTGATTCCAATGGGTCTACACCTCAGGAAAAGCTGACATGCTTTGCGGACATGCCTCCACCCTGAATCGCAACAAACGCCCTGAAAATTACTGTGGCGGTTGATATAATCCTGAATGAGCCTAAGACCCTTCTACCTTGGGAATGATGGTGTTATGGTATACTGAGGTCATCCAGGATTTTTTGTGTCCGCCGTATGAGTAAGATTGCTCAACTGTTTGCGCGGCTACCTCTCTTAGAACACTTGAAGGACTCCACGCCCAAAACCACCCATTACTTAAAGGTCTGCGGAAGTATATGCACGACAACCCTGGTTTTATATGCCATGTAATGGACCTCAGTGCTGTCTGTGTTGCTCAGCTTTCTTACCCAATGCCCCCCTAAACCCTAAACCCTATAACTTCAAGGCTCCACTGATCGTCATGCCCACCAGGCCATCCACAAATTTGCCCACAGCAACGAGGCCGCCAATAGCAGCTTTACTCAGTCCGACTTGCCTTCCCTGCATAGGAAGCAAGATCCTTGGTGCTAAGGTTTCGAGTGCTTTCTCCCCTAAACCCTAAACCCTAAACCGCTCTTAGGGATAGATAAGCTAGGAGTTGCAAAAGGACGGTCTCAGTGGCCCTCAAGGATTATGTAGGGAGCATTTTTGGAAACTCCCACAATATAGTATGGCCCTGAATCTTGGAGCCCCAGTATACATATTCTATGCTCTAGGGGCGGAGATCAGTTGGGAGCGTAACACGTAGGATACTCGAGGTCTTGGACACTAGCATTTGGATATGTGCAAGGATCCAGCTGTTCTGGAGGTAATGTTCTGTCTATGGCGGCTAAACTACTTGAAGCCCAAACCCTAAAGTTTGGAGCCCTAACCCTGCAAAGCATATGAAACCTGATCACTTTGCTTTGGCACTCTTTCCCTCACTTGGAGGGTCAGGGAGCCTTAGTGAGGAGGTTAATGATAAGGATATCTGGGGTCATGAGATGGCTTCCAAACCCTAAAAGGAGAGTCTGGTTCCCCTATAAAAAAGACCCTAGAACAATCACAGGGTCCTATGATCAGAGGTCGGGGTAACTGAAATCCCCATACCAGAAATACTAGTTTCCATATCAGACCCTATACACACCCATTCTCTCTCTCCCTGTAAACCCTGAACAACACAGTAGTTTCCATTCTCTGTTCCATTGTCTAAACCCTAAGCACGAAGCCCTAAAACCCTGAACCCGAAAACCCTAAATGGTTGTTTCCATTTTCTTTTCCATTATCTAAGTCCTCCCGAATTAGCGCAGGCCAGGCTCAGCCAAGTCTGTCGGCAACCATTCAGCATCAAGGCATAGGTGCCTTGGCTTACTGGGGGTTTAGGGGTTGGGGTTTAGGGTGGGTAGGGAATAAAGGAATATATTGGTGTTATGTAGGGAAAAAGAAAATGGAAACTTCAACCTTCTGGTATGTTATATATGTTGGGTTACAGTAAGGAATAATAAGGGAATATATTATATTGAGATTGTATCGGGATTATATTGACTTAGGGCTTGGGGACCAACAGCAGGGTTGAGGGCTTAGGAGCCAGTACTAGTGTCGTTTTAGGTTTAGGGACCAATAATAATGAGGTTCAGGGTGGGGGGGGGCCAATATTAGGGTTTAGGGTTTAAAGACCACTCTTAGGGGCGATGAAGGGTTTATGGGACGATGTTAGGTTCAGGGTTTAGGGACCAATGTTAGGGTTGAGGGTTTAGGAGCCAATATTAAGGTTTGGGTGTAGGGACCAATATTCGCGCTTGGGGTATGAGTTTGAGGGTTTAGAGGCGAATATGAAGGCTTTAGGGTTTAGGGACTTGTTTAGAAAATCCGGTATTCGGGTCGCTCCTTCCAACCACATGCGAACCCTAAACCCTAAGCCCGAAACCCTAAGCCCTAGAATTTTGAGGTCATGCCTAAACCCTAAACCCTAAGCCCCTTCATGAAAACTGCATCGTCCACTACGTACTCGCCACGCAGCGACAAATCTTCGAGCGCATCCGAGCTTCACAGCACCAATGCTCAAGCCATTAATTAGAGTTTAGGGTTTAGGTGTTTAGGGTTTTGGGGTTCGGGGATTTGGGGTTCAGGGATTAGGGTTCAGGGTTTAGGGATTAGGGTTTAGGTGTTTAGGGTTGATAGAGTTCATGTTCGGTCGCGTTCGAGAACGATCCATGTCCAAACCAGAATAACGTTCATGTTCGAGTGCACTCGATAAACAACCAGAGTAGGGTTGGGGGATTAGAGACCAATATTGGGCTTGAAGGTTTCGGGACCACTGTTAGGGCTGAGGGTTGAAGGACCCATTTAGGGTTTAGTGTCTGACCTATATTAGAGCTTAGAAGTTTAAGGACCGATTTTAGGGTTCAGGGCTTACGAACAATATTACGGTACAGACTTATGGAGAATCAAGTTGGAAACCAAAATGGGCAATGACATGGACCCTGGGTGCTTATGGGAATTCGTCTGCAACGGCTGAGTAGCATGCTCTTTGTTATGTCTTCTCTTCTTCTGCTGACTATATGAGCCACAGTCCAATCCCCCTTAAGAACCCGTATAATACTCCCCTATATCTTGCCCTATGCAACCACCCTTTGAGGAGTTTAGAGCCTAAACCTTATACTCTATATAATCTATATAATCCCTCATATGGCTCTAGCTCATGTGTGCAGCCTTGCAAGCTCATTCCCAGACCCACTATTAATGTTTAGGGTTTAGGGTATAGGTTTTACCTAAACCCTAAACTCTAAACCCAAATTTAGGGTATAAAGGATCCAAAAGATGGAAACTGGGATCAAACCCTAGGTTCCCCCCGATGTAGCATCGGGCTCTTTTTTGCGGGGCTCCATGTTTTGGATCCTTTCAGGGCTCTGGGTTAGCAGCCTGCAGCATCAAGTTTGTTCCAGAAGTAATTCCGGAGTCTGGGGCTGCTGGCAAACTATGGGGTTTTGGTTGTGAGGTTAATACAGAGGCTTAGGCTTTTGGGGTTGAGAGTCAGAGTATTCGGAACGTGGATGTCCTTTTGGGTCCTTTTGGGATGCGGGATTAGCATGATGACGCCGAGTCACTACTTGCAATGTTTGTTTCAGTCGCCGGCCTACTGCCATTTGTCGCATAGCTGTTTAGCTAGCCCACTTACACGTGGTTCCCTTGTAGCTGCTGGGCGGCGCTGTATGATTACCATACGGAGTCAGCTCAAAACCCCAAACCCTAAACTCTGAGAATCCTGAAAAATACTATCCAAAACCGAGACTTGAATCAGAACATATCAAAGCTCTGTACGTATATCTGTGGCGAGGGTCCGGCGGTCCACAAACCGTAGAATGACGCGCGGAGCACCTCCATCACTGAAGCAGTTTGCTCCTCCAACTCTGGTGCTGTTGGGCAGAGGGTAAAAAATGAGAAGGGGATTTTGGTTTCTCCAACCCCCGAAAATAGGGACCCCATGACAACCACCTGACTTTAGTAGTATTCTGGTTACAGGGCCTCTGTATGATACCCATGCCGGCAGGACAAGATTTGGAGGCTATTCCCAGATTGAGGTTTTGCTAGTCAACGGAATCCCTGACGAACCCTAAACCCTGAAGCCTCTGCCCGAAATCCTTACCTGCACCTTGACGCGAGAAACCCCAACCAAACACTCCTAACTGGAACCCAGAACTGCTTCCTTTTTGGGATGGAATTTGAAACACGTAGGTTATTCCAGATTACAGGTTTCAAAAAATTGAGATCCTCCCCACCCGCCTAATGAAACAGTACCAGGAGGAATCTTCATTAGTAGGGAGGGGGGCACGAAATTTTGCCTGGTTGCAAACCCTTCACCCTAAACAGCAAGGTGATTGCTGTTTGCTTTTCCCTTTCCCTTATAGACCGAAATCCGAATTGACAAGCCCTGTCCCGACCTTAAACCTTAAACCCCAAAATCCTTTTGAACCAGGACCTGGGGAATATATGCCTGGAAGTGAGACCTGTTGAAACTGGTTCTCTAAGGCCACAGGAAGAAATACAAAAACCCCAAAAACCTAAACCCTTAAACCCTAAACCCTTAAACCCTATACCCTTAAACCCTATACCCTCAAACCCTTAAACCCTTAAACCCTCCCAAACCCTACTTCCATTATTACTACCCCTTTCAGTCCTGAGCTTTGCCATCCTTTCCCGCTTTCTGCACGGTTCCTTACTTGCCAGTTTCCTTTTTTTGTCGTGGAATATAGGGATTACAAACTGAAGGGTTGAGGGTTTAGCTTCCCAGGTGTCTTCACACTCCGAGGGTATTGCCGCTTTAGGGTTTGGGGATTTAGGGCTGAGAGGTTAGCGTCGGTGCGCAACTATCAGGTGTTCAGGATATCCCTAAACCCTAGACCCAGGTGTCAAACTTGATACCGGTTCTTGTGCAACAGCAACAACCGCCAACCTAACCGCCAACCTGAAATTAGACTGTCCTCTGGCAAGCAATTCCCTTGCACAATAATCCGCCCCTCCACCCCTAATGACCTAATGACCAACATACGCCCAACGTGTAACGCATTTGTCGGAGGAACGGTTGTCAGCAGAGGTGGGCATTTTGTTTGTAGTAGGATGGTGGATTTATAGAGCTCCTCTTTCCCTCAAGTATGGTTAACCAACATAAGAATCCCTTGTTAAAACTGTTCAGGCCTCTTTCTGATGCTTTTAGGAGTTGTACAGGCTCTAGGGTTCAGGATGTACTCACGCAGGCTTTCAAGCCAGAAGCCCCAAACCTTAAACCCCAAACCCTAGACCCTAAATCCGAAACCCTAAACTCCGTACCCTAGACCCTAAAACCCAAACCTTGAAATGCAGGAACTGGCTGCCAAAGTTCCGGAGGTCTCTTTGGACAACTCGAGGTTCGAGCACTTCTGGTAGGCCATGAGCACCTAAAGAGTTTAAGGTTTAGGATTTAAGGTTTAGGGCCTTAATTTAAACTCTAAACCCTAAGCCCTAAATCCTGAACACTAATGGTTTAGGCTTTGGGGTTTAGGGTTTAGCCCCAAATCCTAAACCCTAAGCCCTAAATCCTAAACCTAAAGCTGTGGAAAACTTCCTTGAGGAATGCGTAGGATGGTATGGAGCCAAAAGGTATGGATCACCTGCCCTAATAATTCGCCTTTAAAGGGACTATGTATGGATATATATATATATAGAAATAGATAAGATAGGGAGGTGGAAAAGAAACTGAGGACTACTATTTCGGCTTCAGGAACAAAAAATGACACACCCCAAAAACGACCAATGTTCCTTCCTTCCAATATACTGGTAAAACTCGACTCTTCGGGATTTGGGGGTTATCGCTGGGGGACGGTCTTTTACTACAACAAGTCTACGTTGATAAGGGGACAAGCTTGCAAAGTATTCAGATTTGTACATTGAATGGGACTGTAGACACCTCACCAAAAAAGCCAAACATCCTGGACGCTTTGACCTAAATACGTGGTCCGAAAAAGCTAGAAAGTGTTGGAAGCCCTGAATCCGCAAATCTGAACTATAAACGCTAAACCCCAAGCCCTGACCCTGAATCCTGAACCCTAACCCTAANNCCTGAGCCCTAAACCCACCTAAACCAACAACATCCTGCGCTCGCGCTCCGGAAACTCTGAAACTCTAGACCCTAACTCTCCGGCTGATCGCCCTTCAAGACTTCCTTGTGGTTAGTGGGAATAAGTGAATAGGGTTTCGGGTAATACGCAGCCGCTATTATGACATATTGCGATTCCATTGTTGCGTACTACCNNNCCCCCCCCCCCCCCCCAAAGGAGATCATCTAGGGTTTGGGCTGTCCTCCAGCCCTGGCCCCTTGTAACTATGCGACCCGAAAAGGGTTTAAGCTTCCCTACTGAGCTACTCTGGTAGTGATCGGAAGATCTCCATGCTCGTTTTCTTCATGTCGGAAAGCGAGTGTATCATGTTGGGCGACGAGATTCAAGGGGAAGGGCGTACTGTAGGAGCCTCGATAAGTATAATTGGGCTTGAGGTACATTAGTCCGTAATTCCACAAGGATTATAAGGGGAGAACATTGCAAACTAGGTAGGCTTCTAGAATGCTGGTTCTTGGTGGGGTTCCTTCCAGGAGGCAGTCTTTATGCCCCGCGCTTATGCTCAGTTGAAGAAAGGCCATGTTTGACGACCCCAGGACTTTGCTGCTGTTGAGCAGCTGTCAGCGCAGACATAGAGAACGCGGCTTGCACCAGAAAGATATCGCGCGTATCTATTTCTGCCACAAAGCCTCCCACGAGCCTTGGCTTCAGTCACTTTGAAGGAGAGGGGGTATGGAGGGATTTGTCAGGATGTATTGGGTCAGGGTTTACCTTCCCACCGAAATAAAAAATCCATGCACTCCCCTTTAAGACGGACGATGATCTTTGTAGATATGGTAGGGTTGAGGGCATGAAAAACTCTGGAGTGGTTGACATCAAACAAAGGCTTTTGGGAGTAGGGTTTGGGGGGTCAAAGTTTTGAGGGCTTAGGTTTTAGGGTTTACCTACAAGCCCTAAGCCCTAAACTCTTGGGTTCGGGGACGAGCAAGGCGAGCTGCTTGTGACATATGTTCAGCTACATGTCATGAGGATTGTTACGGCCCTGTTCTGGGAGACCGGGGTTACGGACCAAACGTTCAGGAACTTTGGATGTTTTGTTGGATATAAACGGCAAGGTCGTTCTATCCTACTACAAACCCAATAAGGAACATAATCCTGAACCCTAAACCCTA
>CAJNIZ010026524.1:60756-78285 GCA_905231905.1 Symbiodinium pilosum | reverse complement strand
AGGATACAGGGCTTAGGGTTTAGATTTTAAGTTATGGGTTTAGGTTTCAGGTTATGGGTTTAGGGTTTAGGATTTTAGGATTCAGGGATATAAGTTTGCTTAGAACTAGCTTCTAAGTCCCATGAACTTCCAAGTATGGGTAGGCCCTAAACTCCAGCCCTCTAAAGTGTACAGTACTGCTCATGGAGGAAATCTAGCACCACCTTAAATCCAAAAAGTCCTAGCAGTTCCAGTAGTTCAGAGGTTAGGTCAGGTAGTGCAGGATTTCCTCCATCAACTGTGCGATGGGATGACTTCTGACTTCTAGCAACCCTTATGGGATCTGCTTTCAGGATGCTTCAGGCGTGTTTGGGACCCAAGCCCGAGGGATTTAGGGAACATGCCGCATCCAAATGCTGGTCACTAAAGTTCATGGGGCCCCTTGCTTCACCCTAATTTTTAAGGCCCTGTTTACACGCTCACCCGACCACAAGGTCTGCAAAGCACAGCGCACACAATAGTCTGGGTTCCACTTCGGAGGCAATGGTGACACACCATCCGAGCGACTCAAAGCATCTGCCTGCCTCATTGTGAACTCTCGCCACGTGCGACTCAAAGCATCTGCCTCCCTCATTGTGAACTCCTGCCACATGGGAAACATCGAGGTCCACCGAGGAAGACCAGGCCAGTATGGCATTTATCGGCGCTGAGCTGTTTCAGCATCTATGCTCAGACAGCACCATCCGCTCGTGAGACAACATGCAGCACCGCATCTCAAGTACTGAGTGGATTTCCAAAAACCCTATTTCTGAAAATGAGGACCCTACGAATACTACATATCTGGTAACTCTTGTTTCTTTCTGTCAAACAGAAAACGTAACCTCCCTGTAAGATTTGGGGAATCTTTACTCAAAAGCTAAGCCCCCAAACCCTAAACCCTAAACCCTAAACCCTAAGTAGGAAACCCAGACATGCTCCTAGGGGCTACTGCAACACGAGGGGATGCCACGGGAGGATCCGGAAAGTGAATACTCCTAGGGTTTAGGGTTTAGGGTAACATGTTCCTAAAACTTTCCTATAGTAGTATAGGGGTGCCATTTTTTGTTCTACTTTGTAGATCCTCCCGAACCCTCTCTAAACCCCTAGGCCCCATACTCGGTACAACTCGCAAAGGGGGTTCTACTTTCTAGATCCTCCCGCGGGCTGTAGTCTCTTTAGACCTGTAATAGAAATGCCATGTTTAATAGTTCCTTAGGGGTACACCAAATTTAGAATTTCAAAATACTTCCTAAGAAGACTACAGCGGGTGGACCCGTCTGTAGGATCTTGTCTCTGACAACTCGGAGCCAAGCGGCAACTCGAAAGGCACATCCTCAGCAGCTGTGCATTAAACCGTATATGGGTAGTTCCCCAAAATTAGGGTCCCGTTTTGGTACTCCTATGTTATAGATGCTGCAATATAACCAAAAGGGGCCCATAATTTGGAGAACAACCCATACCCTAAACCCTGATCCTAAAGAGTAGATCGCCCTGAAGGGCTTCTGCAAACTAGCCAATACCCAGACCCCTGGGAGGATCTGGAAAGTAGTGCCCCATCATGGTACATCATACTACTTTTGGACAGTTTCGCCCTTGAGGGCGATCTACTTTCTAGATCCGCCCAGAGGGTCCTGGGTAGTAGTTAGTATAGGGTATGTGGTAATCAGAAACGGAACCTTGAAGCTTATGTTTACTTGCAAAAGAAGGTTAACAGCCCCCCTCCATCGACCCCGCGTCTGCTTTTACAAGATCCAATTGTGAACTGTAGGGGCTGAGCAGTTCCCCTAATATCAAATCTCCCCCACCCCGCTGAAGAATAAACATTCCCATTGAGTGCGCTAGAATTCATTGGGAATTCTTGCTATTAGGGGTGTGGGCGGTTTGAACTTAGCGGGGGCTCGAAATGCTTGAAGATTCGATTTTAGGGTTTAGGGTTTTTGGGGTTCAGGGTTTACCCAAACCCTGAACGCTAAACCCTGACAGGTGAGGTCTCGGACCTTTGCACCCCAGACCCCTGGGAGGATCTAGAAAGTAGAACCCCCAATTAGGTACCTTAGACTACTATTGGGCATTTGCTAGGAACCTTTAAGGGGGATCTACTTTCTAGATCTGCACTTAGGGATTGCCGCAGTGCCCCCATGGAATGCCCATAGCCTATACCAGAATCCTCAGAGTCTACGTTTGGAGTCTTCCCAGACCCCTCGCAGGATGTACAGTAAGTTTAGCAATCTGTACCGCTATGAGGTGATTTCTAGGAGCCTTTCAAGGGGATTTACTGTCTAAATCCTTCCAGGGGGTCTGGGTTTTAAACCCTTAACCCTAAACCCTTAACCCTAAACCCTAGGCCCTAAATGCTAAACCCTAAACCCTAGGACTCAAGGGTTCCATGTTTGGTATCCTCCTGGGACTTGGCCCATGCCTTCTACCGTGCCCAAGTTCTCAAACTCCCTACCCAGACCCCTGGGAGGATCTAGAAAGTAGAACCCCCATTAGGGTACCCTATACTACTATTGGGTAAGTTCTAGGAACCCTTAATGGGGATCTACTTTCTAGATCCGCCCAGGGGTCTGGGTAGTGCTTAGAAGTGAATGGGGGTTTCCCCCAAAGTTGGGGGTACCTTTCTGGGTCCATATAATAAGGATAATCAAGACATCCCCCTTTATACACAGGCACTGTTTGGGGAAAATGTAAGGGTTAGGGGGCTTAGTTTAGGGGGGAGAAAAATGGAAAGAACAGCCACAGATCCTTGGCAGAAGCAAGCTGAACTGAACTCTCCTTTGGCAAAGCTGCTTCCCAGACACCTTGGAGGATATAGAAAGTAGAACTTCCAATATGGTACCTTATACTGCTATTGGGTAGTCTCCAGAAACCCGGAAGGGAGATCTACTTTCTAAATCCTCCCAGACTCTCAGGGGTCTGGGTACAAGAATGTCATTCTAGCATGACCCAAAAAACTCCATTTGAATCTTAGACTCTGAACGCGGCCATAGGCTCTAAACCTTTAACCGAATTCTAATCATTTAGGCCCTATATATTCCCAGACACCTGAAAATCCAAGACTTTGAGACCTCCAAAACGAAACCCGTACTACTTTGGGGATAACTAGGCTTAGGGATTATTGGGGTGCTCGCTTTTGGGATCCTCTACAGGGTGTGAGTTGTTCCATGTTCCGAGCGCCTGAAACTTCGCGGAGCCAACGAAGTCCGAGGCAAAAGCAGCCAGCTGCGTGAAGTCGATGCGAACCTCATCGTCCCGGACCCCTGGAAGGATCTAGAAAGAAAAGCCCTCAGTTTGGTACCATCTATGGATAATCTCTAGGAACCCTTAAGGAAGGGGGGATCTACTTTCTGGATCAAAAGCCCTAATCCCTATACCCTAAACCCTCTATAACCCTGAAGGGGGATCTACTTTCTAGATCATCCCAAGGGGTTTCAGGGTATGGGATTAGGGTTTAGGGTTTGGGGCTTTAGGGGTTTAGGGTTTAGGGGTTTAGGGCAGGGCTCCCACAACTGGTCTACTACCCAGACTCCTGGGAGGATCTAGAAAGTAGAACCCCCTTTAGGAACCCCAGACTACTATTGGGTAATTTCTAGGAACCTTTAAGGAGGATCTACTTTCTGGATCCTCCCAGGGGTCTGGGTAGAAGGTGAAGGTGCTAAGTTGGAGCTTCTGTTGATACTAAACATCCTGCATGACCTTACTCTACTGTGGTACTATACTTCGCAAATTGTACGGTACTTAGGGTCATGCAGGATTCTGAGTATCCACCCTTCTACCGTTTACATCCTCATCAGGGGAGGTGCTGCCGTCACAGTTGAAGGGCAGCAGGTCATACCAGCTATAATCTAAACTCCTAGTATCCCCCTTGACAACCCCTTCCTTGCCCCCAAAAAAATCACTATATATAACACCCCCTTGACGGGTTTAGATTACATTTCATACGGGTTTCCTAGACCTTGCAATGCTGGAATGGTTTGGGGGTCCTACCAAGAATCAAAACCCAAAGAGATCGTCTCAAACCCCAAAAGGGACTACATGGTCCTTGGCTGGTTCGCGCCCTTATGCTACAACTACCCAGACCCCTGGGTGGATCTAGAAAGTAGATCCCCCTTAAGGGTTCCTAGGAATTACCCAATAGTAGTATAGGGTACCCTAATGGGGGTTCTACTTTCTAGATCCTCCCAGGGGTCTGGGTAAGCAAATTCAAATTCGCTGCCCTGCGCGGGGTTTTGAAGAGTTAGGATCTTTGGAACCAGGACTAGGGGTGTAGAAACTATTTGTTTTGAGGCATTATGAATATAGTGTGGGTACGCACATAAATTTGGCCTCCATAACACTCACATTACCACCCTCCACGCCAAAACCCTAGATCGCGCGAATCCCTGCAAGTCCCTTACAGGATCCCTATCGGTGCCGTTCTTTTGAGAAAGCCGTAAACCTTAAGCCTCTAAACCCAAAACAGAAGCTCACAACCCTGAACTGAACAAGGAACCAATCCCTGCCCAATTTGACAGCCAGAAACCCAACCCAGACCGCTCATCAATAACCCCCTCCCCTTAATAGGGTTTATCTTAGGGATCCTAATATTTAGAACCTTAAAAGGCGGGGGTTTATTAATCATGGGTCTACATTAGGGGGGAAGCGGGCTGGGGTGACTTCACAATCAAAGAAACCCCCAACCTCATCGCTTAAGACTGAACCTATCCCTGTTGTTTGTCTTGTGCCATTGCCGCGTACCATTTTCCATTAAATTCATCGACTTGGAATAAGAATCGAAGAGTCGTAGCTATCCCTCCGCCCTTGCCTCCCCCCTACACTATCCCCTGAAGAAGCTGAAGTGCACGCGAACACATAGGGGTGGCAACCAACCACGGGCCAACTACATTGAAGGGTACAGGTAGGGAGTCAAGTTTGAACTTGACGCTACCTGCTTGTTTTGGGAAAGCCAAAACCCACTCCCTAAACCCTAAATCCTGAACTGAAACTCGAAACCCTGAGCCCTATTTAACCTTCAAGGGGGATTCTACTGTCTGGATCCTCCCAGGGGTGTGGGAAGCTCTGCTTCAGCTATGGGAATCCCAAGGGCTTAAGCACGGCTTCGGGTTTAGGGTTTAGGGTTTAGCCCATTTCCCAGACCCCTGGAAGGATCTAGAAAGTAGATCCACCTTGAGTGTTCTATGGGTTTTAAGGTCGAGGGCGTTTACGGTTTAGGATAGAAAGTTGATTCCCCTTAAGGATTCCTAGAAATTTCCTAATATTAGTATATTGTACCACTTCGGGGGTTCTACTTTCTACATCCTCCCAGGGGTCTGGGTGAATGAAAGCTGAAGCCCTTGTCCCTAAATCGAAGCACTACAAAAACTTAGGCACCATCGGGCCCTCAAAAGACTCAGAAACAAATTCCAAATCAGGATGGTTTAGGATTTACTTGGACCCTCCAATGTAGTTCCTTTTTGGGGTTGGTGGTTTTTTGGATTAGGACTCCTATTTGGACTACCAAAAAGGTACTACATTGGAGGGTCGAGGTAACCCCTAAACCCCAAGTTTTCTGCGGAACAAGTTGCTGTTACAGCGTCGACGCTCTCGAACTCTCGCGCAGCTTCATCGAAGACCCGAAGCAGAATTCGAGTGGCCTGTCTATACTTGGGAGCGGCAACCGACTGAGGAGATTCCAAAAACTAAGGACCCGTCTTGTAGGTCTGTATATTAAGGATTGTTTGATTGAGGTCCACAATTTTTGGACCTCTCCCACTTTCTCACATGGGAAGCAGTTTAAAAGCCAAGAAACAAGTAGACTGCAACTCATCTTGGAAATATCCAGTTCCAGTTGGCATCTCTTTCCTAGCCCCCCCCTCCCCAGGCTAGAGTAAATCTCGACATCCGCTCCTCACTCAAGCATCCTCATATTCCTGTTGTGCGGAAAGGTGCCCTTGAAGCCCAAAGGGCATTCTATAAGGGACTATCCTATAAATATAATCATGTTAGGTATCTTCGGATCAAGTAGGGTATATTCCTCAGCTGAAGTTTACTGGCCTCCCTGCGCGCTGTTTTGTTGGATGACGCACTTGGGTCGTGGGGTCTCTTCTTGGGGGGCTTTTAGGTTAGCTTCGGTCTCCTGCACAGGGGGAGGGGCCCCAGGCCAGCCCCAATCTCCTACACCAGGAGGCACCCCGTAATTGCTACGGACAACCCGTAAAAACTTTAGGTACTTGGGGCCACAGACAAGCTTCAAGAGAGTTTCAAGCTCGGTTTCCGGGAATCCCCCGCAGAAAGCATTAAACACGAAACCCTAAACACAGCACCCACCAGTCCAAGCTTTAGGAGATGGAGGAGTGGCAACTACAACGTTTCCTACATGTACCCTCCCACCCAGACCCCTCAGAGGATCTAAACGGCCGCCAATATGGTGCCCTAAGAAGCTACTGGGTAACTTAAAACGTGTCAAGGGCCATCCACTTTCGAGATTCTCTGGGAGCCTAGGTCACTGTACCTACATTCCCTCCCCACCTTTCAGCTGCAGCAAGACAAGCATTTCAAAGATAACCAATTCAACATCCGTTGCCCAAAAAGCAGCAAAAACACAAACACATCCACGCTCCTGCTCCTTTGTTGAGTGCACTCTGAGGAGAAGACTGTAAACCATACATCTTGAGCATTAAGTAAAATTACATCTCAAAGCATTGTCCACAAGCTCCAAAAGCCTATCCCCACGACCTCTGACCCCCAAAACCCGCAAACTCACAACCTCTAAGCTCCTAATGTAGACGTCTGCATAAATACCAATGCTACTGTTGATGGAGGGAATCTTGCACAACTTGTAGTCCATAACACCCTCGGACTTACAGCAATTTAGGGGCCCCAGGTGGGGCAAGATTTGTTCCATCAATTGTAATTCCGCAAAATCCTCGTAGACTTTTTGGCGACTCCCGACTAGAGGTATACAATAGATGCAGTCATACAAATTGGGACTTGCTAGTGATAGTCATGAGGATCCAGGCCCCTCTTCAGAAGGCTAACTCTAAACCACAAATCCTAAACACCCTAATTAATTAGACCCATCTTTAAGCCTTGAACCCCCTCCCGTAAACCCTAAAACCCTAAACCCTAAAACCCCAAACCCTAAAACCCTAAAACCCCAAACCCGAAACCTTGCCTGTGAGATGCCAATGCCCGCGTTGTCGCGCGCCTTCTCGAGGAAGCTGGTGGCCTTCAATGGCTTTGGATTTTGGGCTTTGGGGCTTAGGCTTCAAGGGTTTAGGGTTTTTGGGTTTTGGGGTTTAGGGCACAGGGTTTAGGGCTTAGGGTGGTTTTGAAGTAAACTGCTTTAACTCCTAGGATTTTTTTGAGAATTTAAGGTGGTGCAAGAGTTCCGCCATCAAAAGTAAGACACCCCCAAATCAACAAGGCACATATAGGGCTCCCAGTGAGACAACATCATAGAAACCTAGGGGAACCTAGATTACGAGTATCAATTACTAGCTCCCCCCCCCATAACCCTTGCAGGATCCAACAACGGAACCCATACTCTTCTAGTTTCCTGAACAGAACTGTTGGCCCCTTTGAACAGGACCTGAAAAGCCTCCATCGGCCCTAATCCCTGCGAAAGACCTTCAGCTTCCGGTTTCATCTAGCGGTTTATGTCGTAAGGTCCCAAAAGGCTGCAGGTCTGTCGGGTCTGAAGTGTTCCCTAAACCCTAAAAGCCGAACCCCTGAAAGGATCCATAAAGCCTTCAGGATTTCAAGAAATCACCCAATACTAGTACAGAATACTAAAATGAGGATTCTATCTTCCATATCCTCCCAGATTTCTGTGACACCCCCCTCATATATGAACCCATACCCTAAACCCTAAACCCCCAAATCCCTCAAAACCCTAAAGTCCAGCGCCTCGCGCAGCGCGAAGGAGGGGCGATCCACCATGGCGCTCGGTGTTCGCTCCTGGTGGACACCAGACGGCTTAGGGTTAAGGTTTTAGGGAATTTGCCAGACCCTGGGCGGATTCGAAGTAGAACCCCCCTCCCCAGACCCCTGGGAGGATCTAGAAAGTAGATCCCCCTTAAGGGCTCCTGGAAATTACCCATTCATAGCATTAGGCACCCTATTGATTGTTCTACTTTCTAGATCCTCCCAGGGGTCTTGGTTCAGAGCAGCATGGAATAAGAAAGTAAAGGATTCAGGTTTTAGAGTTTTGGGCTGAGGATCTAGAAGCTAGAATTACCTGTCGGTCTGGTCCCCAAACCCGCAGAAGTCTGGTAAGGTGCTATTACTACCCAGGCCCCTGGGAGGATCTAGAAAGTAAACCCCCATTATGGTACCCTTTTCTATTATTGGGTAATTTCTAGGAACCCTTTAGGGGGATCTACTTTCTAGATCCTCCCATGGGTCTGGGTACGGGGTAAGCTCCTGGTGCATGAATCTGCTGTAGAGTCCTACGCATCTTGCACAAGCATCTTGCATAAGTTTTAGGGTCCAGGCTGAGTAGCAAGGGGTTTATACAAAGCTATCTGAATCTAGGGACCCTTGAAACGGGGCTGTATGGGGATATGCAGGGTTTAGTGCTGGAATACTGCAGAAATAAAGCGAATAAACGCATAGAAACGGGGTAAGTACAACGGTATAGAGAGAGTATGCAGGGGCCTATAGCTGATTGGAATGTAATTTCGGGTTATATTCTTGGAGCCAAGTCAGGGTTATTAATGGCAATCATTCCAGGCTTCAACATTGTACCCCTGCACCCTAAATCCTAGACTCTAACCCAGACCCCTGGGAGGATCTAGAAAGTAGAACCCCCATTATGGTACCCTATACTACTATTGGGTAAATTCTAGGAACCCTTAATGGGGATCTACTTTCTAGATCCGCCCAGGGGTCTGGGAAACCCTAAAGTCCGACTCCTCGGCGGCTTCGGGTTCGGCCACGGAATGCCGGTCGCAGGCGCCAGAGGTTAGGTACCTGTCAGGGTTTTGGGTTTAGGACTCAGGGTTCAGGATTTAGCGTTTACTAAAGGCATTTAATGGGTATCCCACGTAGGGAACAACAAGAATTTAGTAGGAACAGAATCGGCGCATGATGACCCAGAATTCTGGGAGGATCTAGAAAGTAGAACCCCCATTATGGTACCCTGTACTACTATTGGGTAATTTCTAGGAACCCTCTAGGGGGATCTACTTTCTAGATCGTTCAGGGTCTAGGTATAGGCTTGAGGGTTTAGGGTTCAGGTATGGGGTTAAGGGCGAAGAATGAGAGTGGACCCCACTGGATTCTAGGCTTTTAAACGATCCTGCCAGAAATTTGGAAAGGGGTAAACAGGAGTTTTGGGGGGTTGAAATATCTTTGGTTTTTAGGGGCGTGGGGATTTAGGGGTTTTAGGACTTCAGGGGCTCCGGGGGTGACTTTTTGGGTGCTTTGGGGGTTTAAGAGTTTAGAGGCTTAGGTGTTTGGGAGCTTAGCTTTTTGTTTCCCCTTTCAGGGGTGTGGTCTAGGGGGCTATAGCTTAAGGACTTAGGAGTTCAGGGCTTAAGCCCTGAACCCTGAACCCTTAACCGCGTGGCTTTGCCAGGGTGCAAAACTTTCAGGGCTTGAAGCTCTTGATAGGCCTGTTGGGATCTAGCTGCTTTAAGCGCGTTTGCCCAGACCCCTGGGAAGAACCAAAAAGAAGACCCCCTCTAACATAGTAATCCGAGCACTAGAAATTAGCCGCCAAAGACTAGCTACAATTCGGTGGCGTTTCGTACGCGGAAAAGGAACCACATTCAAAGAACTTTTTTGGGGAACCAATCCTGAAATAGAGATATTCAATACATTCCCATTCATTTTCTGATTAATAGAGGACCAAGAGCCCCGATGACGCGGAAATGCATTCCTATTCTTTTTGAATTGAATTCCAGGAGTCCTCATCATTCTTTTAATCTGGCGCCTTCATTTCTTATTCTGGCGGCGGGGGCGGGGGGGAGGGGGGGCAAACTAATCAAGTGCTAGGATTACCCTATACTGCGATCGTACCCGTAACCCAGACCCCGGAGAGGATCTAGAAAGTAGAACCCCCAGTATGGACCCTATACTACTAATGCGTAGTCTTTCGGAACCCTACTTTCTAGACGCACCCAGGGGCCTGCGAACTTATAGCACTCCTTTTAGAATAGTTAATCTTTATAGCCTAGCCCTGAATACTAAACCAGATTCCCTATGAGCCTATAAGAGTATCACTGTTTGGAGGATGGGGCAACCAAAGCCATTTTACTGGGTTGCTCTTAAGGAACTTAAATTAAGTTACCATATGTGGTGGGTATATATAGTAGTAAAAGGATTCCTCAATATAGTAACTTGAATTAAATAGCTTAGCAAGCCAGTGTCTGGCTCCTACTACCCTAAACCCCTAAGCCCTAAAGCCTAAGCCCGAATCCCTCAACCCCTAAGCCCGCTTATGACGTTAGTCCCACAGCCGCCTGACCATTCTCGACCGCTCCTCCGACGTCAGCACCTTCCATAAATCCCAGACCGCTGGGTTTAGGATCTAGAAAGTAGATCGTCTTGAAGGGTCCTAAGGATTTAGGGTTTAGGGGAAAGTTAAGTAAAAGTAAGCTTACGTAGGCTTGAGGGTTTAGGGTTTAGGATTGAGGATCTAATCCCCCCTTAGTTGTGCAGGGCTAGCGGCTGAGGGCTTGCTCTTCAGGATTCTGGGTCTAGGTCTTGTAGTTTTGTAGGGAAAAAGATTTCCCACACCTCTGGAAGGATCTAGAACATAGACCCCCCAATTATGCGGAACCAAAGACTCCTGTTGAGGGTTGGGGGAGTTTGTGGAATCCTTGAAGAAGATCTCCTTTCTAAATCCTTCCAGAGTCTGGGTTGAGGGTCCAGGGTGCGTTTGCCCCTCGCAAACAGACCGCCTAAGAGGCGTACAAGAGGCTTCATTCGCACTTGTCAGAAGGCGTGCAATATCCATAAATACAGGGAGACTGGGAATGAACAGATTAATTTGGGGCGGTCTTTTCCTAAAATGAAGGATCGTCTTCGGTACCAAATGTACTGGAGCAACTAGGTTTTAGCTAAAACTCTATCATGTCGGGATTCCGGATGACCCCTAGCCCTCACATGAAACGGTTTTCTACCAAGAACATGGTTTAAAATCACCAAGCCCCAAACCCTACCCTAAACACTAAACGCTGAGCCCTAAACTCTAAACTGTAAACCCTTAACCGGTGGGTGCTACATGAGCATATGACCCTAACACAATCCCTGCAAAAGAGGCCCCTTTTACATCCCCCTGCTTTGTGTGCGTGTGTATGCATGTACTTATGCACGTATGTATGTATGTATGTCTGTATGTCTGTATGTATGGCTATAGATATCCTGGGGCCCCTAAGGCCCATCATTTTTGAGGAGCCCCCCCCCCTCCCCCCCCCCCACGTAAGACCTGAAACCCAAATCCCAGACCCAAAACCCAAACCCTAGACTCTAAACCCTAAACCCTAATCCATAAGCCCTAGACTCAGAGTCCCATTAGGAGTCGCATGCCTCGGGCGAGCTCAATGCATCCTGAACCTCCCTTGCATCCTCGTCATTGCCTGGTGCTGGTGCTGAAGCAGGCCCTGTGCATGAGCCCCTAAGCTAATTATAATATGGTAGTTTCCATTTTCTTTTCCATTATCCCTAAATCTACTTAAGGGAGACTATAGCCCCAATATCTACCCTATTCTAGTATAGTAGTTTCCATTTTCTTTTCCATCACCCCTATGTAACCCAAATGATATATTTTATATTCTCTATCTACTTATAAGGGGGGACTATATGGTTTGAGCCAAGACCAAGTCTTGGGTTGTGATATGTGTACCCCAGACCCGTGGGGGTATCCCCTTTAAGGGGTTCCTAGGGTTCTATAGGGTTGTATGGGGTTTAGGGTTTAGGATTTAGGGTTTAGGATCTAGAAAAGTAGAACCCCCAGTACGGTACCTTAGGCTACCATTGGGTGCTCTCTAGGAACTTTCAAGGGGGATCCACCTTCTGAATCCGCCCAGGGGTCTGGGTAGGCTTTTCGAGGAGCATAGCAGCAAAGCCATGACTGTAACCAGTTCTGACCTTACTTTGAAGACGAAAACTGCTACCTTAAAAGCCGGTGAATCTCCAAGTGAGAATGAGCTCAGAGAAAGCTGCGTTCTCCGCAGGGCAAGTGATCTTGGGGAGGGTTGTTCCTCATTCTGTGCCCTAGGCCCTTACCACCGAAACGCCTCCACTAGAAACTTCAAATCCTCAATCGCCGACTTATCCACTCAAGCCCCGTGCCGTCACCCACAACATCCGCAAGGAGTTGGTGCTAGCTGGGAGCTCACCCACAAAAGCACAAAGGTAGTACAGTTGATGTAGGAAACCTTGGACCACCTGAATCCCCCCCACAATGTTGTAATTCCTAGGATTTATGGGCTTCATGGGACTTATGATGGTGCAGGATTTGTCCAACAACAACAACAGGAAGGCCCTAAACCCTAAACCCCAAGACAGAAACGCTAAAGTGGTCCTGCGGCATACTGTTGATGGATGAAGTCTTGCACCACCTAGGGGCCCTAAGACATTGTAATTTCTAGGACTTTGGAGACTTGAAGTGGTGCAAGATTTCCTCCATCAACAGTAGCACCGTGACGCCAACATCCTCGGCCACTCAAGGCTACATGGATGTTTGTAGCTACTCCTACACAGACCCCTGGGAGGATCTAGAGAGTAGATCCCTCTAAACGGTTATGTGGGGTTTAGGATTTAGGATCTACAAAGTAGATCCCCTACAAGGTTCCAAAATAGTCTAGGGTAAGCATATGAGAGGTTCTACTTGCTAGATCCTCGCAGGGGTCTGGGGGTGACCCCCTAAATGGCAAATACTCCCAGTGAAGTGATCCGTGCACGCCGTGCAGGCGCCGGATTCTTTGTCCCTGGCTTGTTGCCAGAGATGCTGGCAGACTGATGAGTTTTGTGAGACCCCTAACCCCTCAACACTAAACCAGTGTGCTCGTCGGCCAGCGCTGGAGGGGCCGACGTGCTGGTAGTAGTGGGTTTCATGATTAGGGGGGATTTCAGGGGAGGCTTTGAGACACTCTCTGAATGCTTTGTCCCGAACATCTGAACGCTAAACTCTCAATCCCAGATACGTGTAAGTCCAGCTTCTGGGTACGGAGGCAAAATTGAAATGAAACTTGCCCAAGACCCCGTCGAAACTGGCGACCTGAATCCTGCACGATTTGCCCCAAGCCCTAAACCCTAACCGCGCATCCCTAATCCCTAAACGCCCAAACCCCAGAATCTCGAATCCTAACCTCTCCAGCTCCGAATAATGGAAACTCTGTAGGGCCAAAAGCAACCGGAATTTCCAAATAACACTGGGTCAAGTCCCGCTGAAAAGTCGTTCGAAACTCCGGACATGAACCCTAAACCCCTACCCAGACCCCTGGGCGGATCTAGAAAGTAGATCCCCCTTAAGGGTTCCTAGGAAGTACCCAATAGTAGTATAGGGTACCATAATGGGGGTTCTACTTTCTAGATCCTCCCAGGGGTCTGGGTAGCGCTCAAAGCCCAAAACCATCAACCCTTAAACCGCGTAGCAACGCCTAGGTACGACTCCGGACGTGAACCCTGAACCCTATAGACCCTAAACGCCCCAACGTAAACAATGCCCAGATACGAATGTTAGCCAGACAAGCAAGTCTCGCACACGCCTTGCTTTCCTCGGAAGGTTGGACTTTCATGGTTTACCCAGGGCACCCAATACCCCTTGCATGCGCGGGTTCCACAGGGATCTCCATCTCGCACTGAGACCCAGACCCCGTGGAGTATCTAGAAAGTAGATTCCCTTAAGGGGGTTCTACATAGGGTCTAGGCTTTAGGATTTAGGGTTTAGGATTACAGGTCCAGGAATTAGGGCTTAGGCTTTAGGGTAGGGTTTAGGTTCCAGGAATGAGGGTCTAGGCTGTAGGATGTAGGGTTCAGGGTCTAGGAACTGGGGATCAGAGTCTAGGATTTACGCGAGCTTTGATGCCAAGTGCTTCGGCCTAGGGCCTGCAACCCATCAAGGTATGGATTTCGGGTTTCTAGGGTTTTAAGGGGGATTTCGGCTTTGTTGGGAGGGTTTTAGGATCTTAGGGTTTTAGGGGTCGAGTTGAGGGTTTTGGGTTGTGAGGTTTTAGGGGTTTAGGATCTCGACTTCACAGTGGAGAATCGAATAGAACGCAAAAGAACATGCAAAATGAAATGGAAACTGGGAAGCGATATGAGACATTGAGGGCTTGAAGGGCTAAGTAGGCATATGACAAAACACTAGTGCAATATGGCGGTAACCGGATATGTTACTTAGGGCGTATACACGGGCTATACAGGTCACGGTTATGTAGGGGTTTGAGGGCTATAGAAGGTATGGAGTTTAGGGATCCCTTCTAGGGGGTCCCTCTTAAGAGCCCTTGGACAATCCATGGGTAGGGCTGAGGTACTGAGGGGGCTTTGTAGCCCCGACCACCAAACTTAGGGCCCCTGCTGTAGTCATACGATAGGTATAGGGTCCTAATTTCGGGGGTTGGGGTTACCAACACCCTTTTCTTCTGCACATGTAGGATTAGGGTTGAAGGCTTGGGGTGTGGAACTGTGGAACTTAGGATTCCGCGTTCAGGTTAAGGTGAGGACTCAGGGATCAGGAGCTGAAGCCCGCAAGTACTCGCATATCCCAGGGTTGGAGGTTTGGATTTAAGGTTTAGGGGGCTAGGGGGGGTTCGGGTGTAGGGTTGCTGGTTTTTGAAAAGCTCCCATACCCCAGGTAGTAAAAGACTCCAGCCCTAAACCCTGATCCCAGAACCCTGACCCTAAACACTTAACCCTAAACCCCCATATAACCTGAAGCCCTTAACTGGAAGCAGGTCAAGAGGCAGGGTCGCTCTCGAAGTGCATATGAGAGCTCTTCTGGCACACAGCGACACGGTGTAGGTTTAAGGTTTAGGATTTAAGGTTTTTTGGTGTGGCGGGGTTTACAGTCTAGGGTGGAGGGTTTTGGGTTTGATCCTTCTAAAGTCTCATCAAGGTAATGTACTGCCGGAGCCTGCATACAGGTGATGTTGTTTCTGAGGCCTAAACCCTAAACCCTAAACCCTGAACCCTAAACCCTAAACCCTGAACCCTAAACCTTAAACCCTAAACCCTGAACCCTAAACCCTAAACCCCCCCCCCCAAACCCTTAATCCTACTTGCTTTCATGCTTCTGCTTCACTTCCTGGATGTCTTAGGTCCAAACTCTGTAGAATGATCCCGAAAATGCCTGGAGGATTCCGTAGAACCTCTTGTGTTCAACATTCGGAAAGTCAATATCATAGATAGGGTTTAGGGTTTAGGGTTTAGGGGATTCATGATGTCATCACGGCTTAAAATGCCCAAGCGCGATACAAGTGTATGCTGCTACGTGAGCTATTCCGATCCTGTGTACATCCCCCACCCATTCTGCGCCACCAGCATCATACTCCCCCAAACACTGAGCCCAATACTGTGTTGAGGGAATCTGGAATTCACGGGTGCTTTCACATATGAGCTATAGTCTAAACTCCTAGTCTCCCCCTTAGTAACCCCTATAGTAGTCCCCTATATAATCCCCATATATAACCCCTTTTAAGGAGTTTAGACTATGGCTCATATAGATATAAGGACTCCTAACGAAGAGCTCTGGAAAATAGATTCCCCTACAGGCTTCCTATAAATTGCCACTTCCCTGGCCTGAGCTCATCTATAAGTTCAGCTCCGGAGAATGTCTACCCAGACCCCTGGGAGGATCTAGAAAGTAGAACCCCCATTATGGTACCCTACACTACTAGTGGTTAATTCCTAGGACCCCTTTAAAGGGGATCTACTTTCTAGATCCGCCCAGGGGTCTGGGTAGTCCTAAAGCCCAGATAGTATGCCAGAGGCCGTTCTGCCTTCTATATCCTCCCAGATTTGTGGAGCCATCCATCTAGAGGTTCTGAGCAGGATAGGAGGCCTTACGAAAACTACAGGCACTTAATGTGGAGCCACGATCAATAAACCCCTCCTTGCAAGGGCCTTAATACTAGGATCCCCATTATAATCCCTATTCAAAGGAGGGGGCTCAATAATCAGGGGTCTACATTAGGATTATGATCGGATCCTGCCCGGATCCTGCCCCCGGACCGTTTGGTGAAGCAAACAATGGCGCCACCAAAAAATCTACCCTAGCACGGTACAAATCAGGAGTTAGTCAGGGCCTCCAGTTTGTGGGATGAGGGAATGAGCTACAGAGAGTAAACTTCTGGATGTCAGCTATTTCCTACTCACTCCCTACAAAACACCAGGTAGCTAAAGCATTTCGGGTCCACGGTTCTGAATGGTAAATGCCCGAACTTCAGCCTTGAGTAACTGTACTTGGAGGTTCATGGGACTTATTAACTCTTTATACCTTGGGGGTGTAGCCCTACTTGAAACTTAGGTATCAGGCCATTTCGGGGAATAAAAATAGGATTATACGCCCAGTTATACGTAAATTCTAAGTCCTATGAACCTCCAAGTAGAGCGTCTCAGGTTTCTTCCACGCGCCTCCACCCGCTTCTCAAGCAAGAGGTCATAGACCTGCTTCATAGCTTATGGATTGGGAATTTGGGGAATTCCGAAATTCAGTATATCAAGGTCGTGCAGAATCTTTCATCGAGCATGTTACTGTGGCAGTCTAGAAGAAGGGGTATTCAAATTGAAAAACCCTAAACCCTAAACCCTAAAGATGTTCGCTGGCAAGCCAACTCGGCTTATGTAGATGTTTATAGGCATTGTACTGTAGGAGCCGAAGGTTCTAGAGTCATGTTTCGGTGTAACCTCTAGGACAAGTAGATATTTTAGAAGTGTTTCGGGGAATGTGAGTAGGCCTACTCTCTCTGGAACATGTAGAGCCCCCATAAAATCAATTCAGCTGCTTTTGCGAGGATGATTATTGCGATATATTGGATGATGCCCCCTATCTGTAACAGTCTACACTAGGGGTTATACGTACTAAGGGCCATAAAAAATACTATAAACAAATAAAAATCTATAAACAATATCCAACTGTTGCAGAGTGGGGGCAGTGCCGAAGCTGTAGAGACCCTATTTTGGGTTCCATGTTTGGCGAGGGTGCAATTTTGTTGACATGCTAGCTGGAAAGTAGGAGAAACTCAGACCGCTTGCGCGGATCTAGAAAGTAGAGCCCCCTTGAGGGTTCCTATCTAGAAAATAGAGCCCCTTGAGATTTCCTAGAGACTGCCCAATAACAATATGAGCTAAAGTCTAAACTCCTAGTATCCCCCTTAATAAGCCCTATAGTAGTCCCCTATAGAATGCCCTATATAACCCCCTTTAAGGAGTTTAGACTGTAGCTCATATAAGGTACCATATTGGAGGTTCTCCTCCCAGAGGTCTAGGAAAGATCATGAACCCAGACCCCTGGGAGGATCTAGAAAGTAGATCCCCCTTTAAGGAGTTCCTAGGGTTCTATAGGGTTACATGGGGTTTAGG
>CAJNIZ010026524.1:47408-60027 GCA_905231905.1 Symbiodinium pilosum | reverse complement strand
AAGACACGCATGGCCCTAGCAAAAACACCCTAAACCCTGATTCCAACCCCTAAACTCTGAATTCAATTGGGGGTCCCCAAGCTGCTGTAACTACTGCGGCTTAGGGTTTAGGATTTTGATCCCTTGAGAGGTTTAGGGTTTAGGGCTTAGGCCTTAGGATTTTGAGCCCTTGCGAGGGATCTACTTGGCATGAAGCGGGGTGTCAAGTGCCTGGCATAGAACTTACGATCTGCCCGGACATTGGGGAATTCGACCCACGAAGAGCCCTGAACATTCCGCAACACAATGCTTGACCAACCCTGGAGGCTTCATGTTTTTAGGGATCCATAAATGGGTCTCGGGAATTCATACTGCCTGCGGCCCTAAACCCTAAGTATTCATGCATAATCTGTATACCCTGAACACAAACCCTACACCCCAAACCTTAGATCCCAAACATGAAGTCCTTAACCCTGAACCCCGAATCCCCCAATCCCTAAACCTCAAGCCCTAAGTCCCAAACCCTGCTCCATAAACCCCAAGCCTGTAACCCAACCCCTATACACCATCATGGCATGTTCACAAACATCCCTTCCAAGGAGCCCCTACCCAGAACCCCCCTGGGAGAATCTAGAAAGCAGAAACCCCCATTATGGTACCCTATAATTCTATTGGGTACTTTAAAAGAACCCTTTAAGTGGGTTACACTTTCTAGATCCTCCCAGGGGTCTGGGTATTTTGTCCCTTCCAATTCCCGAGGATTTCTTCCAAGCATCCTGGGCTATCAGGATCTTCTGATATCGCTCCTGGCCCATCCCATGTCACATGATTGAGGGGGTTTAGGGTCCGCATTGTGTTTGCCGGATTTACGATTTTGGGCTTCAGGCTTAGCCTAGAGCCTACTATCCCTCAAGCAGTGCCAAAACATGGAGCTCTAAAAGGTAAGATGAGTACTCCATTGGGGCAGACTACGTGATTTTCAGGGTTTTTGGGACTCGTCAGGTCGTCTGGAATGCTCCATGTGACGGTTTCACTATGGGTTTAACCGTTTAGGGTACAGAAGCTAGGGCTTGGGTATGTTGTTTAGAATGTACAGGGTTTGGGGTTTGGGGGTTTAGGGTATAAGTTTTTGGGGCTTAGGGTGCCGTCGAACCAAGTAAGATAATGCTCTGCTTCTACATAATAACACAGGAGAATATCATCTTGCCCTAGATTGGGGGATGATAGCTTCCCCAGTTAGGATGAAACCTCTTTTCAAAAAGGGGTGCCCAAGGGACCGTAGGGATATACCGAGAACGTGCAACACTTCTAGAGCCCCCTGCTTCAGACTCATCTAGAGATCCTTCGGGGACACTGCCATGTCCCAAGCCTCTGGGAAGGCCCAAACTTATAAAGTTTGTGCATCCCCTCCACTGGAAATTCTATGTCTACCCAGACCCCTGGATCTAGAAAGTAGATCGCCCTCAAGAGTTCGTAGAAAATACCCGATAGTAGTATAGGGTACCAGAATGGGGGTCCTCCTTTCTAGAACCTCCCAGGTCTGGGTAATAGTAGCTACCACATTGGGGAAGACTAAAACTCCTTCATGACCTCAGTGTACTATAAGACCATTAATTCCTAAGCTTTAGGGTATTTAGGGTCGTGCAGGGTTTATCATCAGCAGTACTGTCTAGGTCCGCTCTACAGAATGGAAGCCTCAAAAGACCGGAAATTCATTTGCTTGTTAGGGGGTTCCATTTTGTGGATCCAGTAGGGGGTGTGGGAGGATGTACTGAACTGGTTCACAGCTTTTGCTGATGATAAAGCCCCGCGAAATGATTAATCTGCATTCTGGGAGAGTTTACGGGAGATAGGATTGGCAGATTCAAAAAAAATCCCAAAAGAATTCAGGACCTTTCCAATGTAGAAAGAAGCTTTGCTTGGGAGGGGGGGTCCATGTCCATTGGATCCCCTGGGATTGTTGGTGGGAGTACATGTCGACTATCTTTTGGCGAGGCCAACGTTACAAGTCCAATGCAGATGAACTCGTTCCCAGACCCCCGGGAGAACGGTAGGCCCGAAACGAACCCCAAAGCCCTAATTCCTAAACGCGAGCACCTAACACTTTCCCAGAGCCCTGGGAGGATCTAGAAAGTAGATCACCCTAAATGATTCATCGACATTACCTAATAGTAGTATAGGGTACAATAGTGGAGGTTCTACTTTCTAGATTTCAAAGCCCTAAATCCAAAAGGATTCAATCCTCCCAGGAGTCTGGGTTTATCTGAACAATAAACCCTCAAGCGTGTGGCCTCCGTCATGTAGAAAGAACCCTCCTGGCCCTGATGGCCCATGGAGCCTTGCAAAAGCTAGTTAGGGGTGTAGGGTTCAGGGTTTAGGGTGTAGGGTTTAGGGTCTAGGAATGAGGCTTGAGGATGTAGGTTCCGAGTTTACAGCCTCGGGTTTAGGGTTTTTTCTGGTCTCTGAAGCCTAAACCCACAACTCCAAACCCAGACCTAAAACCCTAATCTGCTAAGGGTTTGGGGACCAGGCCGAAGGGATTAGGCAGAGCTTGTCTAGGGCTCATTAGGTAGGTTATCCAAATTGGGGGGGGGGGTGCGGGTTCTTAATCGAACGGAGTGAAATATTGGCTATCCCAAAAAGGGATCTTGTTTTTGAGAACCCCCTATTTGGGGACACATAGGAAGTCTATTTGGAATTGATGGATGTATCTTGCAAAATTCAGGCGCCCCCATCTCATCCACTCCAACAAATTCTGAGATGAAGGTTTTCTACAATTGGTTTTGGGTTAAATCATGTGCTTAGGGTGTTCATGTTGGAAGGTTCCGTTTACGAGCCCTAAGCCTTCGACCCCCAACTTCCAAACCCGTAAAAAACTCTATATCCTAAACCATAGATTCAGAAACCCCATCTGTGAACCCTAGACTTTGAGGTCTAAATGCTGCCCTTGACCTTTAAATTGGCAGACGCGCACCCTCCCGAATTTGACAGCCAACGTGTTAAACGACTACTGTCTGAAGGAGGGTTTTAAACAACTCGAGCCCAAAGCGCTACTCCCCGAAATCCTACGCCCCCAAATTTCACAAAACAAAGCCCAAACTTCCAAGGAATCCCTTCATGACAATCTCTTTCGGGGGCCGCATGTAGTAGAACACCTTGTATGGGGCCTCATGGAGTGGAGAGGTCTTAGGCAAGTCTTAACTCTAACCCCCCTGAAGTGCGCCTCCTCGAGGATTCCGCAGAACGTGAAAAACCTAAGTTCAAAACACTAGCACCCTAGAATCCTGAATCCCTCAAACCCAAATCCCTGAAAACTATATATCTGCCCTAGACCCTAACCCCTGGGAGGATCTAGAAAGTAGATCCCCCTTAAGGGTACCTAGAAACTACCCAATAATAGTATAGGGTATCAAATTGAGGGTTCTACTTTCTAGATCCTCCCAGGGGTCTGGGCAGACCTTAAACCATGAACCCTAAACCCTAAACCCTCCCTAAACCCTAAACCAACCCCCGAGTGCCTGCAAGGTCTAAGAAAGAAGACCACAGGAGCAGCGACAGCGAATCAAAGGACCGCCTTGTTGCCACCTCTGCGAGCTTAGGGAATTTGGGTATTTGGGTTTAGTGTTTAGGGTTTAGGGTATTTGGGTTTAGGGTTTAGGGTATTTGGATTTAGGGTTTAGGGTTTAGGGTATTTGGATTTAGGGTTTAGGGTATTTGGGTTAAGGGTTTAGGGTATTTGGGTTAAGGGTTTAGGGTATTTGGGTTAAGGGTTTAGGGTATTTGGGTTTAGGGTTTAGGGTATTTGGGTTTAGGGTTTAGGGGCTGGTTTCCCTAAATAAGGGGAATCTAGACCCCCAATACCATAGTCCCCCCTGGGGGGACCCCCAAAAAGGTACCCCTGATTTTGGGAAACCCCCATTTAAGGTCTTGTACTTAAGCTTTAACTGCCGGTTCTTAGCAGGGAATGACACCCCTATATAGTGCCTGTGGAATATGTGGTGCAGCGACGCCAAGCCCCCCTTGCCCCCCCACCCCCCATGCCCCACTGTCCCCCTTGTGGTGCCCGTGGTTGTTCTAATGGGTTGTGGAAAAACGACGTCAGTTGCGAGAATGGCGCCTTCGAGGCATCAAAAACGGGGAAAGTTACGAAGATCGCGCACCATCCCTGTGACTGTTCACACTATTGAAGGGCACTTAGTGGCTAGGGTCTAGGGTTCAGGATTTAGGGTGTAGGGTGTGTGCATAACAAGGCTTATACACTTTCTTATAATCCTCCTAAGTGGCCTTAGAGGGGCTACTACCCTAACTACAAGCAGGTTATAGCCTCAATTGTAGAAGTAGCTAGCAGGTCTCATGAAGCTCCAAGTAGGGTGGGGCTTAGGGAGCCTGTTTGCGGACCTGGGTCTAGGTAGGGATAATAAGGAGATTGGGCTTAGGATGTACGGTTTAGGATGCCATCTTCCCGGAGAGAGCCACCTAACATGTTAACGCCGAGCGACGTGGGATCAGGGTCTGGATTCCTTGAAGTCTAGTATATGGTAGTACATTGTAGTATATGTACTATAGTCTAAACTCCTTAAAGGGGGTTATATGGGGGACTATATAGGGGACTGCTATAGGGCTTACTAAGGGGGATATAGACAGTAGCTGCTCATATGATAGTATGCTAGTATAATATATTGTACCATATTCTAGTATGTGAAAGTAGGTACTGGGGTCGTCTTAGAATAATGCTTCGGTTTTGCCGCAACGCCGCAAACGCACATGAAGAATCCAAAACATTGTCCCTGAGATTCACCCCTCATAGGGCCCCCTGGAGACACATTCAGAGAAAGCAGCAAGCCCAAAACCCAAAATCCTGAGCGTCAGGCCACGCCCCAAACCCCAAGTCCCTAATCCAAACTCTATATATCCCTATGGTACAAATCTATACCCCAGTTATGGGCGACACCCTGAACCCTAAGCCCTACACTATGTAAAGCCTTCATGCTTTGGTGCCTCGGGGGCGTCACGCGAGAGCTGCACTAGCTCCCGGAGAACACCCAAGTCCGCCTCAGGCGTGGAACCCATACCCCTGCAGGATCTAGAAAGTAGATCCAATCTTAAGGTTTATGTAGGGTTCATTGGGATATATGGATTGTAGGGTATAGGATGTAGACAGATCTCCCGTACAGGTTCCTAGAGATTCCTCGGAGCTAGTGTAGGGTCCCATGTTGGGCGCACTACTTCGAGAATTCTCCGGAAATTTTGTAAACATGTTCAACCCAGACCCCTGGGAGGATTTAGAAATTAGATCCCCCTTAAGGGTCCCTAGAAATGACCTAATAGTAGTTTAGGGTACCATAATGGGGATTCTAGTATCTAGATCCTCCCAGGGTCTGGGAAGTCTGGGGTATCTTGGGCGTAACATATGTTGATGCAGGGTATCTGGTCTTGAAAGGTTGGGGGTGGCTAGCTAAACCCTAAACCCTAAAACCTTAAACCCTAAACCCACGCGGACCGCACCGCCCGCCAACCTTTCCCCGGAGAGCAGATAATAAGTACCCCTTTTCCGGGCCACTGGGGGGATCTCGAAAGTAGAGCCCACTTGTGGTACCCTATACGATTATGAGGTAATTTCTAGGAACCCTCAACAGGGATCTACATTCATCCGCTCAGGGTCTGGGTTGAGAGTCGCTACAAATTAACCGGTATCATTTCTTTGGTACTGGAAGTAGAGGTCCAACTTTCTGGATACTCCAAGGGCTTGGAAATCCTGGGGTTTTCGGACTCCGCGGACACGATACAACCCTAAACCCTAAACCCCAAATCCTCAACCCCAAAACCTAGACCCTGAACCCCAAACAGAAAACACCAAACCCTAAACTCCAAAACCTCAACCCTACACCACAGACCCTAAACCCAAAAGCCTCAACCTCAAACCCTAAACCCTAAGACATGTCAGGACTTGCTTGCCATAGATCTTTTTGCCCCACTCACTGCTCCCGTAACATTGGCTATGGTCTGAGCTCCTGGTGTCCCCCTTGGTGAGCCCTGTCGGACTGCCCTATATAGTCCCCCATATATACACCCTTCAAAGGAGTTTAGATTATGGCTCACATGAAGAAGAGGAACCTTAATACGTTGTTTTTTGGGCGACTGCACCACATTGCAAGACGATGTCTGCGCAAAATTGGGAACGTTCCTTCAATCCCCACAACAAAGTTTATCCCAGATAATCCAATACTTTCATGAAGGGGCTCCTACATGAAATTTTCGCTTCTCTTCTCTGCTGTCCTAGAACCACTCTCTGACCCTAAACCCTAAGCCTTTCCTCGAATCCTTTTGCTATTCATAATTCACCGAGGATCTTGCCCGGACACCTTTGTAAATACAAAGCACGCGGCGGCACGCTAGCCGCTAGCGTTTAGCCCCCAACGCAAGAGGGGGCTCATGCTTTGGTGGGGTCCTTGAGGGTCTGGGCAAAGACCAAGGGTTTTAGGGTTTAGGGTTTAGGGGTTTAGGGTTTAGGGGTTTAGGGTTTAGGGTTTAGGGGTTTTTCAGGAAGCCCCATATCTGAGCTTCTGACAGGACAGCTCTCGGCGTTCAGGAAGCGCTCAAGCTCGATGTCGTGGCCTAAGCTTCAGAATTCTCAGCCGCACGCACTGGTAAGGATTTAGAACTTCAGGCTATTGGCTTCCTATACTACAATTCCTATATAATCCCTACAAAGTCTCCATATAATATATACCCTTATTCCCGACGAGAGTTTAAGGAATTTAGAAAACTGCTAAGGACTATGGGGCTTCACCGCTTCTAAAGTCCTTGCCCAGAAAGGCCCGACACAAACTGCAGTCCTCTTAAGGGGCAAGCGTGGGCTATTGAAAAGCTGTAGTGACCAATCTCTGTCTGGTCATGAGGTACAAGTGTCGCTCCGGCTTGGATCTCCTCCCACCCTGCATAGACAACTCTTGATGGAGGAAATCTTGCACAAGCACATATACACGCTGGACCTTAGGCCCTAGGCATTACAGTATATTCGGGTCCGTAGGTGGTGCAATACTTACTAAAACTGCATTTGGTCGCCAGCAAAATTCCAGTGACATCCTTGTTCTGGTCCAGGGATAGCAGGTTTGAGGGTAGGGGCTTCTGATCTAGGGTTTGGGGTTTAAGGGGTTTTCCGACCTAGGCATCATCAACAAGTCGAACAATCAAATAAAAACACAGTCATGCCAGACTGCCCTCACCCAGACCTCTGGGAGGATCTAGAAAGTAGATCCCCCTTAAGATTCCTAGAATTACCCAATAGTAGTATAGGGTACCCTATTAGGGGTTCTACTTTGTAGATCCTCCCAGAGGTCTGGGTTTAGCTGCCGTGGATGGGGGACTTTTTGCTCGCGTAGGATGTGTAGCGTAATCGTTCGGGCATTACATATGTAGGGGATGGATTGTGCAAGACCCAGACCCCTGGGAGGACCGAGAAAGTAGAACCTCCTTAAGGTTTCCTAAACATCACCCAATAGCAGTTGTTACACACTCTGCAGGAGTCCCAAGACGCGCGAGTAGATTCTAAGACATGCTGCCCTGCACTCAGCGCTGCACTCAGCGCTAGGCGTGCTGCAAGAACAGCCAATAGTAGTATAGGGTACCATGATGGGGTTCTTCCTTTAGATCTTCAAACTCTAAACCTTAAATCCTAGATTCTTAAAGCCTCCCAGGGATCTGGGTATTTCCCTCATCCACAGATTCACACCGCCTTGCTCACTAGTGCCTGGAGGAGTGAATGTAAGTACTATCATCAGGGTTTAGGATTTAGGGCAGACCGAAAACATCCAGCAGATCTACTTTTCAGATTCAATGGTCGGGGTACTATGTCAAGACCTGTTAGGAAAACTCAGGAGCTATTGCAGGGCTCCATTTCGTGGAAGATTTTTCTGGCTCTCCCAATACCATCTCTAAACAGACATTTGCAGGGATCCCCCCCCAAGATTTCCGAGATGCTCTGAATTTTTTTGGGCCGCTAATGAAAGGGCCCGCTAGGCTTAGCAAGTAGCTGATTAGTTGGGACAATTAGGGCTTATATGCGACTTATAAGGGTATAAGTCTGCCCGCTAAATCCCCCCAACGCTCCAAGTAGGACCCTTGAGACACCCCAAGACTAACAGAATTACCATGAGAAGATGGCAGCTGCGCACAGTTGAAGAAACATCGCAACAGACCCATTGTTGAAAGCCAGAAACCTTGGAAGATCTAGAAAATAGAATTTGGTTGGCCCCTAAAACCTTTGGAAAACTATTCGTATGTAGGGTGCCCTATGACCCCAAACCCTAAACCCTGAAACCAGGGGCCTACCCAGGTACAACCATGGGATGATGTTTTGAAGGGGGATCGACTTTCTAGATCCTCTCAGGGGTTCATGGGAGTTAGTGCACTACCTTTAACTTAGCTCCTAGACCTGCTTATAATCCCCCTACATGGGCTTTATGGGGCCTACCTAAATTGTAAGTATGGTGATAACCTTGTTCCTAAGTCCCATGAAGCTCGAGGTAGGCCTTGAGGACTCAAGCCCTCCAACATATCTTTCTCCCTGGGAGGATCTAGAAAGTCGGCCCCCCTTAGGGGGTCCCAAAAATCATCCAATCGTAGTATAGGGTAGCACGATTGTATGTTCCACTTCCTCAATCCTCCTAAATGCTCTGTGCTGGGATCTGTACTCAAGCATTCCGCGAGCTGCTGTCGGTCATCCTGTGACGTGCACACTCGTCCATAGGTACGTAATACGATACTTGGGAAGTCTCCAGACCTTCGGAGGATCTAAACAACGAACCGTCCCGGCATGGTACCATGTACTACTACTAGCGGGTGATTTCAGGAATTTGGGAGGATCTACTTTCCCCATCCGCGGCCAAACGATAAATCCTACACCCTAAACCCCAAATCCTAAAACCCTAGATCCCCAGTCCGAACCATAAATCTTCCATATTGCGGTTCTACTTTCTAGATCCTCCCTCGGAATTTGGGTTCGTGGGGTCCAAAGCGACGGCTACCAGGTACTGCAGAGGCTCCTTTCAATTTCAATAGGGTTTGGAGTTTGGGGTTTGGGCTTTGGGACATTCGGGTTAAAATGCTGAAGAACCAACTGGAACAGGACACGGAACCTGAAAGGGAAACCGGGTTTGTGCAGAAGGGGTTCCATGCCGGGGCCTGCTTAATTCAACACAACTTTTGGGCGATTGATGTTGACTTTAGAAGGTGCAAGGGAAGAATATTGGCAACTATATTAATATGCTTCTAGATGATCTTCCTGTGTGCAAGCCGCTGCGAGGCGAGTCTTCATAATCAGGGTATAGCTTCTCAGCCCCAGATTGTTGGGAGCGTTGTAGGAAGCAGATTCCACCCTGAAGGTTTCCGAAAAACATCACCCAATACCAAGATAATACATGTTGGGGGCTCCATGTTCTAGATCCTCTCAGGGGTCTAGGTAAGCAGAGGGGATGGGTTTGGCATCAATTCTCAAGGGATTTGGGCTTCTTTGCCCAAAAGCTCATCCCGCCAAATCTGGCTTGGGGGTTAGGGTTTACTGCCTACCTTAAGTTGAAGGATTTCATGGCATGGCTCCCACCTGCTAGCCATCGAAGTCCAATTTCCATGTTTGTCTCCGCAACAAACGGGAAGCCGTGATGAGGCGGCGTCTTAGTCCGTTTATGGTTTCGGACAACTGGTGGTATGGGCTTGCAGTTCGGCCTCACGAGCGCAGGCCTCCTCATGCATCTCGGAGATCAACGTGTTGAGGCTGACGGGCCATCTTTCGACGCAGGGCCTGGACTTCCGTCGTGAGCTTCTCGATGCGGTTTTCGGCCTCGGCATCGCTGATCTCTCCTGCAACGTCAGCAGGGTGCACCTCCCTGACCTCTGAGGGTCCTGACCCAGACCCCTGGGAGGATCTAGAAAGTAGATCTCCCCTTAAGGTTCCTAGGAATTACCCAATAGTAGTGTAGGGTACCATAATGGGGGGGGTTCTACTTTCTAGATCCTCCCAAACCCTAAACCCTAAACCCCTAAATCCTGGGGGGTTCTACTTTCTAGATCCTCCCAGGATTCTGGGAGCGCTTCGCCCCTCAACTTCAGGCTCAGATACCCCGACCCAGGACTCCCAGGAAGGGGATGCAAGAAGGCCCTACCCAGACCCCCAGGGAGGATGTAGAAAGTAGAACCCCCATTATGGTACCCTATGCTTTTATTGGGTAATTTCTAGGAACCCTTAAGGGGGATCTACTTTCTAGATCTTCCTCCCAGGGGTCCGGGTATAGAATCAACCGCTCAAGGTGGTTTATGCTGGGAATACGGATAGAACAAGCTCACTTCCCGAGACTAACGTATCCTCAGCTTTTTCATGCCATTTGCAGGTAGAAAGTTCACAGGGTGGGCTTGAGCAAGGTTACCCTAAGTAAGGTGTAGGTTTTGGGTTTTAAGGGTTTAGGGGTCCCTGATCTTTTTGGAAGATCCAGAAACCCCATATACCCAGACTTCCTAGGGGATCCAAATGATCCCAGACCCCTGCGAGGATCTAGAAAGTAGAGCCTTTGATATGGTGCCCTGTAGTATTATTGGGTAATTTTTAGGAACCCTTTAGGGCACTCTACTTTCTAGATCCTCCCAGGGGTCTGACAGGGAGCCTCATTATCATCTCCGAGTTTCTCCAGTGTAGCAATGGGCTCCACTTTCAAAACCAATATTTATTCAATCCCTTACAGGGTCTGGATATAATCCTGCCCTAAACCCTGAACCCTAAATGAACCATTGTCAAAACTCCTAGTCTCCCTCTTAATAAGCCCTATAGTAGTCCCCTATATAATCCCCCTTTAAGGAGTTTAGACTATGGTACAAATAGAGCCTTTTGGTGATGGATTCATCTTGGATCCTTGGGCCAGGTTTGGCTTACGAGACTGGAGTCGGTTTAGGGTTTAAAGCCTATAGTCCCCCTTAAGTAGATAGAATATGGTTTTGGGTATATTCTAGTAGGATCCCCATATACCCCATATTCTATCTACCTAGGGGGGGGATTATAAACCCTAAACCCTCACGGATTCAGTTTGGGGTTTAGTTCTTTTTCTGCTAGGGTCGTGCGCAGCTTTCTCCGCTTGCACGCTTAGGCGCCAGGCAAAAAGAGGGGTATCCCCCGTGCAATGCGGTTTTGGGTTTAGGGTGTAGGGAAACCCTTCCTTCTTTGGCTGGGATGAACTAAACCCTAAACCCTGCACCCTTTCACAGAACTCACCTGCGGGAAGTTCATTCAGTGGATCGCTTGGGGCATCCACCTTTCCAATCCTCCTAAACCCTAAACCCTCAACTTCCCTAAACTTTCTAACCCTGAACCGTAGGAAGAGTGAAAATCTAGAACTTCTCAGCTGGGGCTTCAACCTGATTACCCAGACCCCTGGAAGGATCTAGAAAGTGGCTAGATAGAGTTATATAGGGTTATATAGGGTTTAGGGTGTTTGGTATAGGGTTTATGGATTTAGGATCTAGAAAGTAGATCCCCTTAAGGGTTCCTACGGTTCTATAGGGTCATATGGGCTTTAGGCTTCAGGATTTAGGGTTTAGGATCTAGAATGTAGATCTTCCTGAATGGTTCCCAGAAATTACCGAATAGTAGTATAGGGTACCATAATGGGGGATTCTACCTTGTGGATCTTTGCAGGGGCCTCGGGGTCTTTACTACATAGAGGCAACTAGGAGACTTCTAGGAGGCTGCAATTTTGGGGGGGATCCTCTAGGGGGTCAGCCATATACCCTGACGCCTTGACCCTCTAAACCCCTGAACCCTAAACCTGAAACCCAAAACCCTGAACCCAAAACGCTGAACCCGAAACCCTGAACCCCAAACCCTGAACCCGAAACAGGTTTAGGGTGTAGGGTTTAAGGTGTTAGGATTTAAGGTTTGGGGTTTAGGGTTCTTAGAAAATACTCAAATAGTAGTGTAGGGTCCCAAATTGGAGGTGTTACTTTCCAGATCCTCCCAGGGGTGTGGAAAGTAGAGCCCGCGACATAATGGTTTAGGCTTTGCGGCTTAATTACGAGCCCGAAAGTGAATCCCTGAATTTCGCAAATTTTGTACCCTATGCCTGGATAATCTCTGATTTATTTTCCAGGAGGATCTCCCTGAACCCCAAACCGCTTAACCCTAAACCCTAAACTTATGGGTTTAGGGGTTAAGGGTTTAGGGTTTTTAGGGTTTAGGGTTTTAGGGTTTAGGGCTTAAGGTTTGAGAGTTTCGGCTTTTAGGGTTTAAGGGTTTTAAGGGTTAAGGGGTTTAGAGTTTTTAGGGTCCCTCAGCTTCAGAAACGCCCAGCCCCCCCATCTGGGCCTCTTCCAGCCGATGGTACGACGGCAGAACCTGCAATACAGCACCCAGACCCCTCGGCCCAGACCTCCCCAGAGACCTGCGAGGATCTAGAAAGTAGAACCCCCTTAAGGGTTCCTTGGGTTCTATAGGGTTATATGGGGTTTAGAAAGTAGAATTCCTCTCTAAGGGTTTATGTAGGGTTTAGGCTGTAGGATTTAGGGTTTAGGGTTTTGGGTTTAGGGCTTTCAAATCTAGAAAGTAGAGGATTTAGGGTTTAGGGTTTTGGGTTTAGGGCTTTCAAATCTAGAAAGTAGA
>CAJNIZ010026524.1:30082-42154 GCA_905231905.1 Symbiodinium pilosum | reverse complement strand
AGCTTAATTTAAGTTTCTTAACAGCAACCCAGTTTATGGTGCAGGGATCGGGTTAAGCTGAGCATCTAGCGGCTTAAAGCTTCTGGAGATCAGGGATACTGTGTTCCCTGCGTTTGGGGTAGGTTTCAAGGCTTCGGTAATGAACTTCAAAACCTGTTTGCTCTGTAGCCCCGCCCCAAAAATCGAACTTGATTTCCCTTGACATCAAAAAGAAAGTGAAAATGGAGGCAAGGCCCGAACTTAGTTTTTGGTGCAGTGGAACTTTCAGCAATGATAATTATCACATCCGTGGCTGGTCAGGGAAGCTCCAACGGTTTAGTGCTGACACGTCTCGCGCCCGTGCGTGGCATGCTACCTCCACAGGAAATTGACCACCATGCGCAAAGCAGCCAGCCAAGATCTTTTTGCGCAGTAATTGGCGCTTGTTGACCACTAGCTTTCAAAACTCAACTGATGCTCTCGCGGTCCCACATAATTGTTTCAAAATACCCCTCAAGCAAGGCCTGAAAAAGGCAGACTCCCCCCCATGGAGCACCTGAAGATTCCTACTTTTGATACAAAACATCCTGCATGACCTTAGCATGCTAGACCCCTAAAGCTCCCAAGATATTCAGAACTTTGGGTTAGGATTGCTAGTGTCAGTCGCATCCTTTCCAAAGTGTGGTTTGTGGAGTAAGTTTGGAGGAGGGTATTTTCTGTAGAGGGAACTGCGATGCCAGTCTTGCCAAGGCTGGGAAGTACTGGCCTTTGGTTAGCTGGAAATTAAGGAATGGAAAAGAAAATAGAGACTACCATAATGGGTTATATAGGGACTACTACAAGGATCCATTCCTTCATTCCTTGCTAACCAAAGGGTAGGGGTATATAAAGTAGAAACAATATGGAGGGTTAGCAGTTAGGTTTATGGCTTATGGCTGACAGTAGATCCCCACTTCCCAGACCCCTGGGCGGATCTAGAAAGTTGATTCCTTAAGATTCCTAAAAACAAGCCGATAATAGTATTGGGGGTTCCACTTTCTAGATCACTCCTCGACCCTAAACCCGCAACCTTGAATCCTAAACACCGAACCCTAACAAACCCTAAACCCTAACCTTCCCTCCCTCGCCTTTGGAGCCCTCTGAGATCCACACCGCTGCGCAAACCACGCTCATCACGTCGGTTTCCTCCAACCTAAGCTCATCAAGCACTCTTCTGCGGGAGATATGCAGGGCCCCTTCAAAGGGTCTAGAAGACATGTAGGGTGCCTTGAAAAGGGGAGGGTTTAGGGTTTAGGGTGTAGGGATGTATAGGGTCCATCTGAAGGGTTAATAGGGATATGGATGGACCCTTACATGCTCCTATGTAGTGAGGTAGTCGATAAAGCCCTCTCCGTCTCATGTTACGGGCTCTCCCTGAATTACTAGACCCAGAGCCTTGGTTGGATCGAGAAACTAGATCCCCCTAGGGCTACTACACCCTAGGCCTTAAAGCCTTCGCCCGAAACCGCGAGTAACTGTAGTTGACGCAAGTAGGTTACAGGCAACACGCCCAGACCCCTGCAAAACATTCAACAAATGATGCTCCCACCTATCCTTCCTAGGTACTGGAGGATACCCTTCTTGGATCCTTCAGGGTCTCGGGGAACCTTGGCAAGAAGTATCAACCCCAAACCCTAGACCTAAACCATGACCTAAATCCTAAACCGTAGTTTAGGACCATATTAACAAATCTTGAGGATGCTGTACGGGTTTCCTTGGCAGACCCCTACATCCAGGACAACTAAATCCGGAATTAATTCCTCTAGTACGTCGTGCAGCGCCTTTCCAATGTGCCGCACAGGCACTGTTAAGTCATGATTCAATTGTTCCCGGGAGTAAGGAGAGAGTCCAAACAATCGAATCGTGATTTAATTGTGGGGTACACGTCTGCAGCCATGCCCGGACCCCTTGGAGGATCTAGGATTAGAAATTAGATCTCACTTCAAAGTTCGCAGAATACATCCAGTACGTGTAGAGGCTACCAAGACTTCCCAAGCAGTACTGCTCCTGCTGGTATTGATAGACGCCTGCTGCTGCTGCTGCTGCTGCTGCTGCTACTGCCGCTGCTGCTGCTTGTGCTGATCTCCCTTTCCCACAAGTGAAAAAAGGGTGGCGATGCTAAAGCCCCCATCAAAATGAGGAAAACCTTCAGGAGGTAACTTGCCAAGCAGCATTTGGGAAATCCAGGTACGTATCGTCAACCAGGAGTTCTCCTGTTTTGCTATTATGTCCCAAGCAGCACTTCGTCTTGCGATTGGAGAGTGTTGGTTTCTTGTCCAGGTTCGTTTCGGGGCTTTCCCTGTGCCCTACACCGAGACTCCTGGAAATTCTCTAAGAGCAGTATAGGCTAGCATCTTTTCGCGTTCTACCTTGCAGATCCTCCCAGAATTCTAGGAGGCTGAAGCAATTTCTTTTTCACAATAAACCCGAAACCTCTAAACCCTATTGGGTTACGGGTTAAGGGTTTAAGGACTTAGGAATTGACCTTAGGATACCTAGGCCGGCTTGTCCATAGCATCCGAGACATATGAGGCATCTAGCCAGCCTCCCGGGAACTTGCCTGCTTTGATCGTCCTCCCAAAGGGTCCTAAGTACCCATATGGGGAATACTTACCCAAACCATAAGGGAAATTACAACTACAGAAACCAGACTTTGTACCATATAGGTACTTTGGACCCTTTGGGCCTCCTGTCAGGGTTCTTGGTTTTCGCGGCACTTGCGAGCAGCAAAGGCACGCAGTAAACTGTACCCGAGTGGTACTCGCACTCAAGGTCTTTGATCCTGTCAGGACGCAGCATGTGGAATATGCGCCTGACCTCGCTCGCGTGCGCACTGCGCTCTCTTTCAGGTTTGGGCTTGCTTTTGGCAGCCCAAGGTCGAGTTATTTGCAACTCGGAGGCCTTCCCTTTAGGAATCAGGGAAAGCACGCGTTTACGAACGTTTTCTGGTTGCTCCTGGGCCCGCCGGTGTCAATTGCTCAAGACGAAGCCCTGGCGCACGCGGTGGCAAACAACTCGTCGTCGAGCAGCTCCTTGATCCCTACCTTTTCCACAGCTTCCCTCGCATACGGCACCAAGGATTGCCGCTGCGTGTTTTGCGGCCATCCACCTAACACAATGCTGGTTCTGCCGCCAGCATGTGCCAGTGAACGTAGAAGCAGCTGAACCACTGGAGACTCTCAGTTCAGCAGAGCCAATTCTGCTCTCCAATTTCTCCAATTGTGCTCTAAGCGCGGAAATCCCTCCAGCATGAGCGCTGACTTTGATGGGATGCAGTTTAGGGTTTAGGCTTGGTCCTTTGCAATGGGGAGTATGTAGAGGTTTAGGGTTTAGGGGTTTAGGGGGGTTTAGGGTTTACGGGTACATGGAGGTATGATGGGGAAGCAACTGGAAAAGAAGATGGAAATTGAAACGGAAACTTAGGCCACACTGTGGTGTACTGTATAGTGTTAGGAGCACTGTGGAGCATTTAAACCAAAAAGTTCAGGGTGTAGGGTATCTGAACTGTGGAAAGCGGTCCCTTGAACACTGCTGTCCTTTGAAAGGGCGGGGCCATGTGGGTCTAGCTATGTCGGGCTTATCAAGCAGAGTTCTGGGGGGGCACTTATCAGGTAGGCACCTTTGACGGGTGCCTACATGGACCATGAGAATGATACAGGCATTAACCATTCGGTGACCCCACCTTAACCACCCCGGACTTGCACACTCTAAACTAACAAAGAGCCCGCGAGGATTCAACAAGTCATTCACTGGCTGGATTGCAGATGATTACCATTCTGGGGTTCTACTTCCTAGAACTTTCTGTTGTCTGGATCCAAATGTCAGAATATTGGGTTCAGCTGACTTCTAGATTCTTGAAGGTACGCATGGACTTCTGAGGAACAACGGCCAAAACGCCAATCACAGAAAACGGCGCCTGAAATGCTACACCATAGACCATCCTGAACCACAAGCAATGAATCCCGTTCTCTAAGCTCTAGTCCTTAAACCTTCATCCCCTGAACCCCTCACCGCTCAAAACTGAACCCTGAGCCTTAATGCCAAGCCCTAACTCCTTAAACCTTCCCCCCGCAGCCCGAAATCCTAGTTCCCTAAACCTTCCCCCAAAACTTAAACCTTCCAACCCTGTCCCCTAAACCTTCAATCTTTAAAGCGTAGCACTGTAAACATTAGCCCTTAAGCCCAAAGCCCAAAATCCTACACCCCAAGCCTTAAATCCCAGACCCTACCTACTTCCCTACTACTTAAGCTTGAAAACTCACACTGGGTATCCTGAAGCGTGACTCCTTAAATAGCCCAACCCTCACAACCCCAACTTGAAACCCAAAACGCTAAGTGCCCAAAGCTGGGGCAAGTGCCCAAACCCAAAGCCCGCGAGCTTACCCCGGAAGCTTAATCCCCAAAACCCTCAAACCGAAATCGCGAACACAAACTTCCTAAGCTTGAACTCCTAAAGCTTTTCCAGCAAACCTCTACAGCCTAAACACCCAGATTGAGCAATTCCCATCAGCACTCTATATCAGGCATATATGTTAACTCCACCCAAAAACAACATGCAGGGGGGGGAATAGTCCCACTTTAGGGGTCAGAGGTTCTCCTTCTGGGGAGTCTACTGCGGATGGAGGAAAGCTTGCAGCACATGTTGTGCACCTATACCTGAACCCTAAGGAGGTTCCAAAAAGTAGAGTATGCACTATGCCATAGTAACCCTGAACCCTAAACCCTAAGCCCTAAGCCCTAAACCCTAAGCCCTAAACCCTAAACCCTAAGCCCTAAACCCTAAGCCCTAAACCCTATGGTTTTTTTTGTACTACTGCCGAGTCATTCCTAGAGGCCCGAAAAGGGATCTACTTATTAGATCCTTTCAGGATTCTGGGGAACCGCTGGTATGTACCGTTGAGTACAAAACTACATAAACATGATGACCGCACGTGTACTACTTTTAGTAATAAGAACAAATTTTCACCTTACTCCCTAAAAGGGCGCCAACCCCACACACCCTAAAATCTGAACCCCTTACCCCTCAAGCCCCAAACCCTAAACCCAAAAAACTAAGCCCAAAATCCCCTGCACCTGAAACCCTAAACCCTCCCTTAAGCTGTGGGCGCCTGGAGTTGCCCCGCCACGGCCTGCCCTCGGATAAACTCCTCGTGACGATCGCCGGCCAGCCTTAAGCCCGGAGAAGGGAGGGGGGCCCTTTCACTTGTAGTTGGGTTTAGGGTTTAGGATTTAAGGTTCAGGATTCAAGCTTTAGGGTTCAGCATTCAAGCTTTATGATTCAGGGATTAAGGTGCAAGGTTTAGGGTTTAAGATAATCATTGCCCTACAAGTGCAGCTAAGGGCCCATAGTTACGACCCAGGAAACAGGTAGAGACCTATATTGGAGGGGCTGTGGTTCCACTTGCAGGATCCATTTTTAACGGGGCTCTACACATAGGCAGGGTTTACGGTTTAAGTAGGAAGCCAACTTGCGACTGTTGTCTATACCAAAAACTATTTGGGGTGCGCTTCGGTGAGGTCGTTATGATTTGCCCACCTGATTGGGCTCATAAGAGCTAAGTCTGAACTTGTATTATCCCCTTTAATATCCTTTGTAGTAGTCCCCTATACTGTTGATGCATGAGCTCTTGCACCACCTAGGGGCCCTAAAGTACTGCAATTCCTAGGACTTTAGGGACTTCAAGGGGTGCAAGATTTCCTCCAGCATAATCCCTTGTATAACCACCCTTTAGGGAGACTAGACTATATACAAAGCCTCCAAGTTGAAGGCCCCATACCGGGGGTGTTTAGGGTTTAGGGTGTAGGGAGTCTGGACTTCGGGCCTTTTTTTGGGGGGCTTGGTTCTTAAGATTTCAAGGCTCAGGGTTTCAGTCATCAATTGCAAGTTAACCCTAAACCCTAAACCCTCCATATACATATATATATATATGTACATACATCTCTCTCTCTCTCTCTCTCTCTTTTCTCTCTCTCTCTCTCTCTCTCTCTCTCTTTCCCTAAGCCCTAAACCACATATATATATACACACATATACAACATGCATATCTATATCCATAGAATTACATCCCTAAGCCCTAAACTACATATGTATATATATATATACTATCCCCAAACCCTAAGCCGGACCCCTGGGAGGATCTAGAAAGTAGAACCCCCACTATGGGACCCTATACTACTATTGGGTAATTTCTAGGAACCCTTACATGGGATCTACTTTCTATATCTGAAGCCCTAAACCCTAAACCCTAGATCCTCCCAGGGTTCCGGGAACAGGGTTCAAGCAGCTGAGGGCTAAAGCTTCAGGATCCGAGATTGAGATTGAGGATTTTCATCTATGAGACATTCTTGGGATGCCTTTCAAAACCCTAGAAAATCACAATGAAACCCCTATATCCCCTATAAAATCCCGAAATAAATAAATATGTATATATATATATATATTCCCGAAATGAACAAATATGTATATACATATATATCTAGATATTAAAAACCATCAGAAAATCCTCATGAAATCCCTATATCCTCTATAAGAGCCCTGTATCCCCCTTAAAAACTGGAAGGTGAAGGCTGTCTAGTGAATCTTCTTGAGACCTAGGGCAAGAGATAGGTGTGCAGGGATACTGACGAAGGTGGAATCAAGGGGGTTTGTGTGGGTGGCATAAACATGGCTTCGGACAGTGTCAGCTTTCAAGGTTCGGAGTTAAAATTTAAGGGCGGCGGCTATTTGAACTTCGCTGGGGTTTTGGGTTAGGGTTTTGGGTTTAGGGATTTGGTGGTTTCTCATGTTTAGGGATAGCTTTATGGGGATCTGTGTAGTAAGGATAAGGACCGTAGTAGTGGGGGCTCCATATTGGGGTCCCCTTATTCTGGGACACAGGGAGGGTTATGCGGGACTCTCACATGCCCAGACCCCTGGGAGGATCTCCTAAACGGTTCTTGAACATTGCCCAATACCCAGACCTCTGGGCGGATCAAGTAGATTGCCCTTAAGGGGTCCTAGGAATTACCCAATAGTAGTTTAGGGCACCATAACAGGGGTCTACTTTGGAGATCCTCCCAGGCGTCTGGGTAATAATAATAGTATAATATAGAGTACCATAACCGGGGGCTCTACTTGTAGATGATCCCAGGGCTCTAGGTGGCGGTAGTTCACAGCGTTGAAGGTTTTCGGGCGGTTTTCGGGCTTGGGGAAAAGCACTTGAACCTCGCTGTTTGGGGATTGTCCATTCGAGATTTCTGGAGTCCACATTTGCGGAGTTTGTAAGGTACCCCCAAATCTTAAACCCTAATCCCCTCAACCCTGAATCTTGAACCCCTAAACCCTCATCTTAAACGCTAAATCCCCCACCCAGTAATGGGTACCACAAGGGACTATTGTTGGTATATAAAGGCCGTAGTAACTCCAGATTAAGGAGCTATTGCTATAGTGGGGGATTGACCTAAGATATGCCCCATATGTACCGTTTAGGACACCTAGAATCATCCTAAAAGACCTAGGGGCCCATATTAATGGCCCATAAAACACACTTACCTCTTTGTAGGGAAACAAGGAATGCCTTACACTAGTCTCTACTATTCCCTCATAATCATCCCTACAACTTCCACCATTTCCTAGGAAGCACCCCCTGAACCCTGAGCAATGTAGTAATTGCGACTTCCTTTTCACATACTCTTTCCCTGCAACCAGAGATCATAAACTCCGGCCCTACTGGTGCACACACACACACATATATATATATTGCTTATATATATATATAGCTCCTTACACATCCCCACGCTTGGGCCCCCAATATGGGCTATAGAACTTGGGAAGAATTGTCCAGACCTCTGGGAGAAGCTAGACAGTAGATGCCCCTCAAAGGTTCCTAGAAGTAAGCCCATACCAAGATCCTGGGGAGGATCTAGAACGTAGATCTTTCTTAAAGGTTCCTAGCAGTTACCCCCATAATAGAATAGTGGATTCTGGATCCCTCAAGGGGTCTGGGCATATTTGAGCCATAGTCTAAACTCCCAGTGTCCCCCTAATAAACCCTACAATACTCCCCTACATAATCCCCAAAATAACCACGTTCTCGGAGTTTAGATTATGGCTCAAATGGTTTAGTAGATAGAATACCCCCAGCAAGGTTGAGGGCGCCAATCAGGGCACAAAACTCAACCCTAACCCCTAAACTCTGAACCCTAACCCCCAAACTCCGCACCCTAAGAACCCTAAACCCTAAGCTCTGAAACCTTTTACCCAGAGCTACGCATGAGTGCAGTTAGGCGGCCAGTAGATGCAGAGCATTGTGCACATCGTACGCTTGCGCAACCTCTTACCAATGGGAAGAGCTAGAAAGTTGAGCCCCCAATACGATGCCCTCCACTTCAGCTAGTGAGTAGTTCCCTAAACCCTAAACTCCCCTAAGCCCTAAACCACTAAACCCCTCAACCCTAAAGCCCCCAAACCCTAAACCACTAAACCCCTCAGTCCCTAATCCCTAAACACCCTAAATCCTTAAAGGGATCCACTTTCAAGAATTTGAGCTCGATTGGAGCTGCAAGGCCTTGCCTCGACCTGTACCGATTGCTACCCCTTCCTTGGAGGCTGTTTTGACTTAAAGCGCTGTAATCACCACTAAAAACCCAGACCCCTGGGCGGATCTAGAAAGTAGATCCTCCTTAAGGGGTCCTAGGAATTACCCAGTAGTAGTATAAGGTACCATATTGGGGGTTCTACTTTCGAGATCCCAGGGGTCTGGGTAGGCAGACTTGCCAAATTAAGAAAGCTTTCAAGTAGAAAGGCGCCCTGAACCTTAAATCAGAAAACCTGGAACGCCAAAAGTTTCCAACGCTAAGCCCAGACTGTATTGGGCCCTGTCTAGGCACTCTTCAGGATCTACAGTCTATATCCTGCCTAGCCACTCCAAGTGAAGGCCGCAACTTCTAACCCCAAATTCGGTTATGGTTTACGGTTTTAGGGTTCAGGGTTTAAGGTTCCCCGACTAATCCCACTATGCTACCCTCCTCTGGGTGCCCCTTTATTCACCTTCAGCATTGACTCACCTTCAGCAAGCCTGGGCCTAGCCAAACGTAAGTAACCCTAATTGGGGGTAATCTTGAGAGTGGGGGGCGGTACCATAACCCAGACCCCGAGAAGATTTAGAAATTTGAGCCCCCAATGCCGTATTCATTGGGTCATGTCTAGGAACCCTTGAAGGGGGATCTACTTTCTAGATCCTCTCAGGGGTACGGGGACGGGGTCAAAAGAGAAACCCAGATAAACCCTCAACCCCACCCAGACCCCTGGGAGGATCTAGAAAGTAGATCCCTGTAAAGGGTTCCTGGGAATTGCCCAATTTTACTGTATGGTACCATTTGGGGTTCTAGTTTCTAGATTCTCCCAGGGGTCTGGGCAGTTGCTATCCTGCAGCCTTAAGCTTGCAGCCCCAGGTTGGTTTAGACCCCCTTAAGTAGATAGAATATGGGGTATATGGGGATCTGATTATAATATATCCAAAGCCATATTCTATCTACTTAAACGGGAATTATAGGGTGTAGGGGTTTTCAGTCCTATGCTGCGAACCCCAAGCCCTGAATTCCAAACTCTACTGTCCCTGGTAGACAGTATAATTGCAGCTGCCGACTCAGAAGTAGGAGAGATAAACTACTAACTGCCTTAAGGAAATTTTCATGAAAATTTCCTTCCTTTCCCGGAACACGCCTAAACTTGAGAAATCCCTTACCCCCTAAACCCCAAACCTGAAACCCTTTACTAAACTCCACAGGCCCGAATCTCAAGCGAATCTCAAGCCAAACCCTATAACTCAGACCCCTGGCAGGATCTAGAAAGTAGAACCCCCAAATATGGTACCCTATTCTACTATTGGGTAATTTCTAGGAACCCCCTAGAGGGGATCTACTTTCAAGATCCCAAACCCTAAACCCTAAACCGCACATAACCCCATATAACCCTAGGAACCCTTAATGGGGATCTACTTTCAAGATCCTAAACCCTAAACCCTAAACCGCATATAACCACATATACCCCTAGGAACTCTTAATGGGGATCTACTTTCAAGATCCTAAACCCTTAAACCCCTTAAGGGGGGGGAACCCTAAACCGCATATAACCCCATATAACCCTATAGAACCCTAGGAACCCCTTAAAGCGGGATCTACTTTCTAGACCCTAAACCTCTGGGAATTTCTAAACCGTACGAGCGGCTCTGGAACGCCAGCGTCATCTCCCTCGAGGTACTTGAACTCCGGGAAGCAAGTCTTCCTCGTTGGGGGCAAGGAGGTTCCCAGACCCGTGGGAGGATCTAAAAAGTAGAACCCCCCAATATCGTACCCTATACTACTATTGGATACTTCGTAGGAACCTCAAGGGGGATCCACTTTCTAGATCCGCCCAGGGGTCTGGGTTAGGATTTAGGGTTTAGGACTTAGGTTTTAGGCTGTAGGCTTTAGGGTCAGGGTTTAGGGTTGGGGGTATTCAAGCTCCGGCAAGCAGATTTTCCTCAGTGTGGCGCAGGGTGGTTCATGGTTTGGGACTTAAGGTTGCGGCTCAAGGGTCAAGGGTTAGGGAGGCCTTTTCAAGTGAGCTGGACTTCTGGGAAGATCTAGAAAGTAGAACCCTCCACTATGGTACCCTATACTATTATTGGGTAATTTCTAGGAAACCTCAAAGGGATGTACTTTCACCATTTCGGAGGTTCCACTTTCTAGATTTTCTCAGAAGTAGGCGATCCTCTTTCTGGATCTTCCTAGCAGGCCGCACTGGGAGGTTCATGGGACTTAATCATACTTATAACCCAGACGCCTGGGAGGATCTGGAAAGTAGATCCCTTTAACGGGTTCCTGGAAATTACCCAATATGACTGTATAGATCCTCCCAGGGGTCTGGGAAACTGTGCTTATAATCCCCCTAAATTGCCTTACAGGGGTTACCTAAATCCTCTATGTAGGGTTCTAAGCCCCAAGGACAAGTAATTATGAAGCCCCACCAACAACAAGCAGGACTCCGCGCCTTTAGAGCCTTTCAAGACGGGAACACCCCGCATATCCTGAGGAGAAGCTTCGGTTCCCTCAAGAAGGATAAATTGCCAGACCCCTAGGCGGATCTTCAAAGTAGATCCCCTTTAAGGGTTCCTAGAAATTACACAATAGCAGCATAAGGTACCATAATGGAGGTTCTACTTTCTAGATCCTCCCAAGAGTCTGGGTTTCAGGTGAGACGCATACTTCCCAGACAGATCTGGGAGATCCAAAGGGTTCCTAGAAATTGCCCAATATTACTGTATGGTACCCTTTTAGCGGTTCTGCTTTCTAGATCCGCCGTTCTAGATCCGGCCAAAACTCAGGGTATTTGGTAAGTTCTAGCAAGCCTTTTTAGGAGATCTACTTTCTAGATGCTCCGGGGTGGTTAGGTTCCTGACACCCTGTAGGGTTAAGGGGTTCAGGGTTTAGGGTGTAAGGGTTCTGGCTATAAGGTATAACAGCATTTTCCATACCCCCCCCAACATGTTACAGGTGATCTACTCAGCGAAGGCATCTTTTGACTTGATGGTCGTGCCTCCTGGGAGGACCTAGAAACTAGAACCCCCCTAAAGGGTCATGTGGGGCTTCGGGTTTAGGGGTTTAGGGCTTCGGGGTTTAGAGTTTTAGGATTTAGGAGTTACGGTTGCAGAGGTTTAGGGGGCTTAGGGTGTAAGGTTTAAGGTTGGGGATCCAGAAGGAAGATCCCTCTAAAGGTCCCTAGAAATGACTCAATTGTAGTATAGGGTGCCATACTGGGGGTTCTACTTTCTAGATTCTCCCCGGGGTCTGGGTATGAGAGGCCTTTTCGTTGTTCTAGCTTTTTCATATCTTGCGGAGCACCAGAACCATTGAGATTGTAAAGCTCTAAGCTATGTGCCCGCATCAGCGGGTTGATTTAAACATGTCCGGGAGATATGCTGCATCACAGAAATCTTTTCCTCTGGAGGATCATGGATTATGGCTATTATAAGGATTTTTCGATGCAACTTGATAGGCTCGCAGACTGGGATTGGGCAGCGTGATTTAGTGAAC
>CAJNIZ010026524.1:12647-30053 GCA_905231905.1 Symbiodinium pilosum | reverse complement strand
AGATCCCCCTTCAGGGTTTGTAGAAATTGTCCAAGAGTAGTAAGGTACTTTATTGGGGGCTCTACTTTCTAGATCCTCCCAGGATTCTGGTTAGAAGGATCTACATATTCTTCATCTGGATTTGAAACAGCTCGGTCAAGCCGTCTTACAGTGCCTGTTACGCATGTTGTTATGATGGGCTTAGTAGTTTGGAGAACACCTACTGCAATCCGCAGGAATTTCGGTCTATGGCCAGAGGAAGCCCCTTCAAAAGTCCCTGCGTCTCACTCCTTCATTTCTTACTACCAAACACCAAAGTCAACCAACACGCAAAAACCCTAACCCACCCTTGGGAAGATCTAGAATGTGGACACCGTCTAAAGCCCGGACTCCCGGGAGGATCTAAAAAGTAGATCCCCCTCCAGGGTTCCTAGAAATTACCCTAAAGAGTATAGGGTACCATACTCGGGGCTCTACTTTCTAGATCCTCCCAACCCAGACCCCTGGAAAAATCTAGAAAGAAGAGCCCTGAGTATGGTACCCTCTACTACTTTAGGGTATATAATTTCTAGGACCCCTGAAGGCGAATCTACTTTCTAGATCCTCCTAGGGGTCTGGGAGGTTACTACAAATCACAACATCATGACGAAACTGCGGGCTCAGGGGGTTCTGAGATGCCCAGACAAACCCTAAGCCCCAAACCCAAAAAGCCCTGAACCCTAAAACCTTATAGTCCCCCTTAAGTAGATAGAATATGGTTAGGGATTTAGGGTTTAGGGTTAGGGATTTAGGGTTTAGGATTTAGGATTTATGGTCCCCCTTAAGTAGATAGAATATGGGCTATATGGGGATCTTATTATACCCAACGCCATATTCTATCTACTTCAAGGGGACTATAAACCCTAAAAGAAAGTAAGCCGCCTGAACCCTAAACCCTACGGCTTGCACTTCGCTCTGAGTCTTTGGCAGCCTCTGTGTATAACTCGTCTCCGATACAGTCCCCATGCTCACGTCGTAGAAGAGGTCATACACCTTGAAACTACTTTTCCCAGACCCCTGGGAGGTTCTAGAAAGTAGACCCCACTCAAGGGCTACATAGGGTTTAGCGTTTAGGGCTTAGGATCTAGAAAGTAGATCCCCCCAAAAAGGTCCCTAGAAATTACCTACCCAATGGCAGTATAGGGTATCATATTGTCGGCTCTACCTTGAAGATCCTCCCAGACTTCTGGGTTGAAGCTACTATTGGTGCCGGAAACACAGTAACAGGTACGCGCAAATTAGTGCTTAGGGTTTAGGGTTTTGGGGTTTAGAGATTGGGGTTCAGGGCTTAGGGGTCTAGGGTTCAGTGTGAGTTTGTGTGGCAAGGTTTCAACTCTTCATTGAGCCCTGCACCTAAGGTTAGCGCTCAGATCTTGTCAGTCTAGTGCTTACAGTCTTGTGTGGGGGTATTTAGAATAAGTCATCCCGGTGATCGTGTGGATGGCTGTAAAAGTAGGGACCCTCGCGGTCGTCCTGAAACAATGGCCGCAAAAGTACAGACGTAGCCAATCATGGACCATGCTGAACCCCTCCCAACCTTAAACGCTAAACCCTAAACCCCAAACCCTAAACCCCTAACCCCTGAAACCACCAAAACCCACACCCCAAACCCTAAACCCTAAACCCTAAACCCTAAGCCCTAAACCCTAGACCCTAAATCCTAGCCCCTAAATCCCTAAACCCCAGACCCTAAACCCGAAACCCTAAGTATTCTTGCTGCGGAGCTCCTAGACCTCATCCCAAGGCCTCTGGAAAGCTCTAGACTTCAAGGTCTGCAGTTTACTACAATTGTTCTACTTACTTTTTTTTTCTTAGGGTTTACGGTTTAGGGTAGGATCTAATCGGGATCTACTTTCCAAATTCTTCTGGGGTCTGGGTACGTAGTTGACTTCTTCTTTTCTCGAGTACGATGATTTCGTTTACCTCGGCCCTGTAAATTAGGACGTATGTTCATATGATAATTATCGCGCTATGGGGTCCTTATGAGGGGGGCTGGGGAACTAAATCCCCTTATTACTTTTGAAGCCTGGGACCCTAAACCCTAAGACCCTGCTTAAGCTGACTGCAGACCTAGTTACAGGCGCGTGCGACTTAGTAGCTACTTTTAGCGGAGTCCCCTTAAAAGGGTTATGAGGGTATATAGGGGCATTTAGGGTTTAGTGTTTAGGCGTCGTGGGGCTTAATAAAAAATTACAATGCGGATATTCGTACTTATCATCACCTACACGGCATGATCGGGTTTACCCAAGTATTGCGTAGCGTTGGAAGTAGTTATTCCACTTACTACATCCTATGAACCTCCATGTTGGACGCTCTCCTTACTTCATAAACTTGTTCGGAACTTACGTCGGTTTTGATTAAGGCCATTGGGCATAGTAAGTAGTCTTTCTACGCCGCTAAGGCTTGACAGTTCATAGATAAATGGCATCATAAGGTTTAGGGTTTAACGTTTTTGCTTTGTTTGTTTTGGAAATGAAGAACCCTCTGGACCCAGACCCTTGGGAGGAGCTAGAAAGTCGAACTCCAGCTTAGCACCGTTGCTTCTAAGCTTCCAGCCGCCAGTTGGCTTCGTTCAACTCGCGGATCTTCTCCTTGCGCTCCTGGTGAGTAAGTCCAGCAATGTCTTCTGTCAGAAGCACCCATCTTGCACATCTGCCTCCAGGCACGTCCTCATGATTCACAAGGCGCAGCTGTGGCACACCAGACAACACCCTCGCCAAACGTTGCAATTGAGTGTGAACGTGCGGGCTGGTGTGCCGGTCCCCCCAGTGAGCTCCACTCATGGCATCAGCACTCTCAATGATGGCGGCGATCCAGTGTTCTTCTAAAGGCTTCTTGAGCCTCTGCCTCCTTGGCCCTCCTCTTGGCCTCCTGGAGCTTGTCGGTGGTGCTGTGCAGGCTGTGCAGGCTGTGCAGCCACTGCTTGGCCACAGCATCTTGAAGTGTAATGTCTAGGAACCCTTGAGGGGATCTACTTACGTAGAATTCGTTTTTTAATCTTTCAACGGGTCGGGGAGGCATTGCTACGCTCAAAGCGCTTTTAGGTCCTGGGCGAAGAGGAACTCTCTAGACAGGACCCTGCTTCGGGATGTATCGGAAGTTTAAATCCCAAATACTTCCATCATAACCTCAAACCTCTTCGTACGTCCTAACCCTAAATCCCTCTATGCTGAACCTCAACACCAAACCCTTGAAACCCCTGCACCCACAGGTTTGGAAAGATCTAGAAAGTAGATGCCTCTGAAGTTTTACCAGACATCACCGACTAGTAGTACACTGACCCATAAGGGCGCTCTCTTAATCCTAAGCCCTGAGCCCCAAACCGTAAATTCGAAGCCATCCCAGAACCCCAACTCCTAAATCCCAAACCCTATGCCCTAAACCCTAAACCTCAAGCCCTGAACCCCACACCCAAACCTAACTCCCAAAACCTAAACGCATGCCCAAAAAATAGCCCCTAGAAACCACATATAAATCCGGTCTCCATTGATTTTCTCATGTTCCTTTCCATTTGATTCTCCAGTATGGCTTAAAGGGCTTAAACCCTAAGCCCACGAGGCTGCCTTAACCCCTCTAAATCCGAAACTCTACTGTAAATCTCATCCTAACTCCCAGACCCTAAACCCTAATTGCCCAACCTTAACTCCTAAATCCCAAGCCATGACTGAGGCCGCCACATCATTGTCCAATCCAAGGAGGAAGCCTTTGCGGCGGAGAGGATGTAAAAGGTCCAAAGCAGAGGCTCCGAAAGGATTTAGGGCTTAGATTTTAGGGTTAGCCCTAAACCCTAAACCCTTAGGGTTTAGGATTGAATGTTTAGGAAAGTATGGGCCCCTCCTTAGATACACCTACAGGGTTCTTAGGCTTCAGGATTTAGGGTTTACAATCTAAGGTCTAGGGCTTAGGATCTAGAAAGTAGATCTCTCTTGAGGATGCATAGAACTCACGCTATACTAGGGTAGGTTTGGGGGCCCTATTGAAGTTTGAAATTTGATGGCTTTGTAGAAAAGGTTTAAACGTAGTAAACATTAACACCAATGTTACAAACCTACCCCTGAATAGTAGAATAGGATGCCACATTGGGGTTCTACTTTCTAGATCCTTCCAGGGGTCTGTGCTAGTATGGGCCCCGAACCCTGAGGTCCTTCAATGCCCTATATATGCCCTATACAACTTTGCAAACCCAACTAAGGACCCATAAAATAAAATCCTGCCCAACCCCAGGTACATCAAACCTTGGGAATTACACAAAGGTCATGCAGGCTTTTTAGCAGCAACAGCCCTAAGCCCAACACCCTAAACCCTAAACCCTTGTACTAGTTTCTGATCTTGTATTTTCGCCAGCTTGGGGCTACTTTCCGTGTTATTGTTGTGACTACTATGGATGGAGGAATTCTGATACCTCCTCAAGTCCCTAAGGTCATCGAAATTTTCTGTACTGTTGGTGGCCCAGGTTCTACGGAGAGTTTCTCCATCAACAAAACTATTTGGTTCCTCTTGTTTTTGTTCTTGTTATGTTTGTTTTCATCTTCGCTGTTACTAGTTACTATTCTTAACATTGTGTCTGAGCTACCCATTGAGGGTGAGGTTGGGCGGGGTAAGGTTTTGGCCAGCCCATTCGATTTGCAGGGCTTCATGGGATAAATCATAAGAGCTACAGTCATTATTTCCCAGATAATCAATGGACATGGTTTCCTTTTTAGGAACTAGATGGTAATTTCCCAAAACAAGGGAACCCAATATAGACCCCAAGAATACGATAATCCTTATCATGGGACCCCCCAAAGGGGCACCCCTAATTTCAGGAAATCTCCATATGAGTAGCGTTTTTTTGGTGGAACCCAGTAAGATTATATTCCTTATAAAAAACACTATACCCCAAAAGGAGGATAGAATCTTACTCTATAATGGGTACCATAATATCCCCAAATAAAATACTACTCATATAACATAGGGACTACATTAGTCTACAAGAGGGACCCCTATGTCCACTGTTGAAGGCCCCTTGACAGGGTGCATGGTTTGAACCTTTGGGAGTGGGTTCCAGGGTTTCGGGTTCTAGGGCTTGAGGGGTGTTTTGAGGGATTTGGGCTCATGGTCAAGGATTTCCAGCTCAAGCTTTGCAGCTTAGCATCTGGTGATTCGGGTCGGTGGGGGAGCAAGTTTCTCAAGAGGCTTGGAAATCTGTGGCATACTTGGAAGCTCTTCTGACTTAGCAAGTGTTCCTGGTATAGCATGTAGGCCCACAAGTCGAAACAGCCTCCAAATAGGCATTGAAACCCTAGACCCTGAACCCTAAACCCTGACACCTAAACCCCAACCCCCAAACCCTTAATCCTACACAAACCTGTGATACAGTGGATGGCGGAAATCTTGCACAACCTTATTTGCCCTATACCGTAAGAATTACCATATATTGTGTATCGTAAGCAGTAAAGGATTTCCTCCATACACCGCATGACAAGCCTGGATGAAGGGATTCCAATATGCGAACAGACCCTTTGGCGGAGGCGCCAACTACGAACCCTACCACCCAGACCCCCTGGGAGGATCCAGAAAGTAGAACCCACCTTTTTGGCCTTTTTAAGGTTTTTTTTTTGCAGCACCTTTTTCCATCTGCATGGAATGCCCACATAGGCAGGCGCAAATAGGTCCCGAAAGGTCAAAGAAGGGTTTAGGATTTAGGGTTTAGGGCCTAGTAGAGCCTTCAATACGGTACCTTATACTACTACAGGTTACTTTCTAGGAACCCTTACGGGGCATCTTTTTCAAGGATAATCTCAGGGCCAGACGCCTGGAATGATCTACCCCCAAACATGGTAATTCCCCCATACCGTGATTGGAGGACTTCTAGGAACTACCACGTTTAGGGTTTAGGGGTTAGGGGGATCTAGCTCCTAGGTTTTTGAAGGGGTCTGGGCATGTACAGCTTGGCTATCCTAAGCCCTAAACCCTAAGCCTAGACCCCTGAAGGATCCTAGTAAAAGGAACCTCCCTTCCCACAATTTCGAACAGTAGTGTTCTAGATGAGTCTGGGACCCCAAACCCTAGCCCCTAACCCCGAAACCTGAGCTCTTATGAAGGAGATCACGCATGGGACCCTAAACCCTAACCCCTGGACCGAAGCCCTTAGGAGAGAGATCATAGGGTGTCTTCCTCAGACCCCTGGGCGGATCTAGAAAGTAGAACCCCTAATAGGGTACCCTATAGATCTACTCTCTAGATCCTCCCAAAGGTCTCGGTCTACCGACCATATGCCCTTTGACACGGGGGATTGCACCTGCTGGAGAACCCCCCATAACTCCGGGTCTGGCGATCTACTCGGAGGCTCAGGGTTCAGGGATTAGGGTTCAAGGGTTTAGGGTTCAGGGGTTAAGGGCTTTAGGGCCTTAGGGGTTTAGGACTTAGTTTAAGCCGTTTGTAACTCTACCCCTGTGCCTAAATATGAGCCCCCTGAGTCCCCCAAATGTGGTTACCGTTGCGTTTCCACTACAATTCTGCTTGGCCTACCAATGCTTTAAACCTCCAAGTAGAGGGTGGTGAGCTGGGCGTTTCTAAAAACTGGGGGCTCCTCTGAAACTATTGCAGGGGTTGTGTCGGAACAACTAAACCCCAGACCCTTAGCCCATGCAGGTCTCAGGGCATTCGCCGACAAGCCAGACGCCACAGATGTCTAGGAGAAGGATCATCCATCCGCCGTTGACTCGTATACTGCAACAGGCCGTGCGGGCCGAGAAGACGCGGATCCCTCCGCCCCACACCAGTAGCCGAAATCCGCAGAAAACCATCCCTCGGTAGGTGGGAGCTCGTGACAAGGCCGCCCACGTTGCGGTGCAGCTCCACGGGGTCTTGAAGGCACCATTGCCGCTCGTATGTTGCGCAAGTCCTCGCATCGAAGTGCGCGTGGTACTCTTGCAATCTTTGCTCTTTTTGGCAAATTATCGCCCAGAAATGGCTGGCGCATATGTGTTTTTCTGCAATTGTACTGGCGTTGGCTGATTTGGGCCTGCGAGCCCCATGTGACTCATCACGTTACAGTCACAGCCATTTTCTTGCACAGTGTCAAGACGCAAACACCTTCATTCAGATTTGTGGTATGTGAAGCCGGACACCTGTTTTTTTTTTAAAATAAAAAATACACAACATGGTAGTGTCTCAGAAATTCCCAGACCGCCTGGAAGGATCTAGAAAGTAGATCCCTGTTAAGGGTTCCTAGAAATTAGTAGCATAAGGTACCATAATGGGGGTTCTAAAACCCTAAACCCTAAACCCTGAACCCTAAACCCCTAAACCCTAAACCCTAAACCCCAAGCCCTAAACCCCTAAACCCTACTTGCTAGATCCTCCGAGAGGTCTGAGATGGTAGTGTCTCAGAAATATGTATGGCTAAGGCCCCGCAGCATGGGAATGGATTTTGTCCTATGCACAAAACTTATGGCGACTAGGAAGGTACGCCCAGAGCATTTCAATAATATCCTGGACGGGATCTTATCTGAACCCTGAACTTAAGATCTCAACCCCTCTAGTTTGCAGTACACACCAGAAAAACAAGTATAGACTTTTCAGGTATATGTTGCTATCATAAGAATCGAGGAACCAAAAAAGTATTCAAGTGTAGTACTCCAATATTGGGACCCTAAAGCCCTAAACCCTAAGTGCCTGGAGTCGACTATTTCCTCTGGGCTCCTAGGCACCCTGAACCCTGATCCCAGACTCCTGGGAGGATCCAGAAAGTAGATCCCCCTGCAAGGTTCCTAGAAATTAGCCATTATTAGTGATTATGTGGGGTTTAGGGCTGAGGGTTTTAGTTGAGGTACCATTTTGGGGCAAACCCTCAACCCTAAATCTTCAGGGGGCTGGGATGCAGCCCAGCAACGAGTGTCAGTGGCGATCTGCCATGGACTCAGCACGATCTTGGCCGTACCTGACCCACACTTGGCGGCTTATTGGGCTCAGTAAGGAGTTTAGGGTCTAGGGTTTAGAGTTTAAGTTTTAGGCTTTAGCGTGGTTATAACTGGTGTTACGACCCTACTTAGAATTTAGGTGGCCCCTACAAGGCCAGTAAGGGGAAGTCTAAGTAGGGAAGCCGGGACCACAAACCTTATAAGTTCATAACTACGTGGCACTTAGGACCCCTACTGACGGCGAACCCTTAGGCACCTATAATAGGAGTATAAGGAACTGCCACAGGGTAAAGTAAGGGTCTAAGGTCCAAGCTAAGTCCGCAGGAGATGAGTAATAAATAGTGGTAGTTTCCCTAGATAGGGGGACCCCAATATAGACCCCAAACTACTATAATCCTTTTTTTAGGGACTCCCAAAATGGCACCCCTAATTTTGGGGAATCCCCAAGTGGTTACTAAGTCCCCTGTACCTCCCAGACCCCTGGGAGCATCTAGAAAGTAGAAACCCCCAATATGGTACCCCATACTACTATTGGGTAATTTGCAGGAACCCTTAAGGGGATCTACTTTCTAGATCCGCCCAGGGGTCTGGGAAGCAGAGCAGTTTTTGGGAGATTTCGAAACTGGCAAGCTGCCTTAGGCCTACATGCTTCCACTTGGGTGTAGGGTTTATAGAGTTCAGGGTTTATCCAGGGATTAGAGTTTGGAGTTGAGGGTTTAGAGCCTAGGGCTTATGATTTAAGGGTCGAATTTAAGGTTCAGAGGCTAGGGTTTGTGATTTAAGGGTCCAATTAATCCAGGGTTTTATCGTTTAGAGTTTAGGGTTTGGGGTGGAGAGTGTAGGGTTTCCTTGGCAAGCAGAATGCTCCCCACACCTCTTGCCACCCATGGTCATTAATCACCTCCCCCTAATCATGAACCCCACTGCCCGACAATAAAAGAAGCCCTTCGGTAGATTATCAGTATGTACGAGGGGCATCTTTCTTATATCTTTCTTATTACGGGGTCGGGGTTTCATGACAAGCTCTCAGCCCCGAAGCTTAGATTAGATAGTCATTTCCACATTCTCTTCCATTTCCCTCAATACCCCTATGTACCCCTCTTTGTGGGGGGGGGCTATTAGGGGGAAGTGATACTGTATAGTCATCTCAACCTGAACCCTAAACCAATATATGCAATCACCAACGTTCTTAAACATCTCTATATGGATGGAGATGAATCCTCTCAGGAAGGAGCCACCTCTAGAATTCCGGCTTTATGTGTGGGGTTTAGGGCTTAGGGTTTAGGGCCTTGATTTCATTCAGGGTTCGAAGTTTATGTTTAGGGCCAGGGTCCTGCCCATCATATTGAACACCCACCCCTACCCCACGTATTGAAGAAGCCTTGCAGTAGCTCGAAGACCTTGGCAGGCATACCAAACATTAGAGTTCAAGTGGACGGCTTTTGGAGTCCATTGAAATACGGTACTCCACCTAGTTTCCATTTTTTTTCATTATCCCCATATAACCCCAATAATATACCCTAATATATACCCTATTATAATATAGGAGTTTCCATTTTCCTCGAACCCTGCCAAACATCTTTTTTGGCTGCTTGCCGGGGTGTGTAACAAGCCAGAAGTTCAGGGTTGAGTGTTTTAGATTGGGATTCTACGTTCAGCCTCGCCCCAGGGCCCCAAACCCCAAACCTCAAAACCCTAAACCGTAACCCTCAAAACCCTAAACCGTAACCCTCAAAACCCTAAACCTCAAAACCCCAAACCTCAAAACCCTAAACCGTAACCCTCAAAACCCTAAACCTCAAAACCCTAAACCGTAACCCTCAAAACCCTAAACCCTAAACCCTTCCACGGGGCTCTGCTTGCATCCGTGGAGCGATCCGCGTTGACCCCCTGAAACTTGCTGACCTCTAGGTTGGTGCTGTCGAAGGACTCTGCATCCTATAGCTGGCAGGTTTCCTAGAATTCTGGGGTTTAGGGTTTAGTAGATCCCCCTTAAGGGGTCCTAGGAAGTACCCAATAGTAGTATAGGGTACCCTAATGGGGGTTCTACTTTCTAGATCCTCCCAGGGGTCCGGGTTTGGGTTTGGGATCTAGGAAGTAGATTCCCCAGAAGGGCTCCTAGATATGATCCAATTGTAGGAATGGGGAGGCATAACCCTAAGCCCTAAGTCACGCATCAGGGCCCACAGGGTCTGTTTAGGGTTTAGGGTTTAGGGTTGGGTTAGGCTTCATTAGAAGTTCGGGGTGAAATTTCTAGTCGGGCGTTGAGACTTTCTCAGTCCCATTTGCAGGTCCGAAAGAAGGGCCATTGTGTTAAAGCCATTTCCAGGTGAGTAGTTTTTTTTAGTGGTTAACCCTAGTAAGAAAATATTCCTTGTATAAAATACTACACCCAAAAGGAGGATACAATCTTACTCCATATTAGGTACCATAGTATCCCCAAATAAAATATTACTCAGGTGTGTAGTTTGCAGGCAGGTTGTTTCCATACTATTCCCATACAGACTCCCATAACACACCCATGACGCATAGGACTGGCATGGGAATTCTCCGAGGGGCCAGGGGATCGGGTCTGAGGTTTAGGGTTTAGATGCATGAGGCTACGTAGAAAAGCCTTCAGCTGAACAGGAAATACTTCATGGCCGCTTCAGGGCAACCAGTCTTGACAACAAGCGCGCTTTGCAAACGAAAATGGGATCTTCTTCCCGCAATCCCTACATCCGAAATCTCCTGAAGGATCCAAAACATGAAAATTCTCAGAAAGCCGGGGTATCCCCAGTGTGGAGCTGGTATCATTGTGACAGGGCTCCACTTTTTGAATCCCGTCATGGGGTCTAGGACCCGTGTAGGCCCTAAGGGCCTCGGAGGTTGTCCATGTTACTCTAAACCCTAGACCCGAAACCCTACTACGTTCCCCAAAAACGACTTAAAATACGGATACCCTTTTTCCGAATGATCAGCAGAGAGTCACCACCCAACAAAAAAGAAAACCGGCCGCTACTGGGTACCTAGCCTAAATCTAGCCCTAGAAACTAAACCTTGCAGCCTAAATCTAACCTTAGACCGTACCCAGTGCATGACCACCCAAGTCTGGCCTCACATTTCTTGGCGTGATTCGCCATCTCTTCCACCATCACTGTGATGACCTGGATCTCTGTTTAAATTGGGGGGGTTTAGGGTTTAGGGTTTAGGGGGTTCCCAGAGAATCGAAACCTAGACCCGGAAGTCTCTGTAAATCCTACACTAATCATCACTCACTTCTGAAGTTCTTTGAACGACAACTTTGCCCTAAGACTAGGTAGAGTCACATAAGGTTAGGATGTCATTATTACTAGTATATTGCAATCATTTTTACTTTTGAGTTACAGTTATTCTTAATTACTATGATGATTACTATGATGATTACTATGATTAATGCTATTACCGTTATTGTTGTTATTACTATTACTACTATTACGGTTCTTATTCTTGCAATCCACCGGGGGAATATTGGCATCTTTCCTTCTCGCTTCGTTGGATATGCAACACCACCTCACCCTTTTTTTGAAGATCCTCTATACCTAGCCATTGGCCTCTTCAACCCAGACCCTGCGGAGAATCCCGAAAGCAAATTCCCCTCACCCTAAACCCTAAACCCTAAACCCTAGTTTCCTAGCAAGCGTCGTAGCCGAGTATGGTGTGCTAAACTCGGAGCTATGTTGCCTGGATCCTCTCAAGGATCATGCTAGCTCAGGCCGCGTCAAATACCCAGAACCCCCAAAGCATCCAAAGCATGGATGCCCCCCAGCTTGAAACCGCAATTACATCGTCTAGGGTTTAGGGTTTAGGAACTTACATTGAGGATTCTTAGGGGTTCTAAGGAGTTCTATTCTTTGGATCCTGTACCGCACCCCAGGAAGGATCTTTCAAGCAGAATCCCCTGAAGAATTCCTAGAAATTACTCATTAGTAGTGTAGGTTACCAATATTCCATTATTTAGATCCACCCAGGGGTCTGGGTACTGGGGTCTAGCTGGCAGAGCCAAGTACTGCGTTGCCAAGCATGCAGCTGTAGCTGCCTTTCCCGAGCGTGGCAGGAGGAACTTAAGACAACCTGTTAGTCTATAAGCCTGTAATTACTGCGGTATGCCCAGAGCCCTGGAGGATGTGAAACCCCAAGAGGATCTACTTTCTAGAGCCTCCCTCAATTCGGGGTCTTGGATACTTCATGAATTCCTGACCCCAATTCGTGTCTGAAATTCTGCGAGCTTTAGGGTTTAGGGAGCTCAACCCTGCTGAAGCCTTGAAGCCCAACATGAATGTTTCCCCAAATGCGGGGTCCCCCCTCGTATACTTCCCAAAACGCCCCCGGACTGCCAAATGCTGAAACCCGGCACCCCAGTTCTCTGCACGGCGTCCTTCTTGCACCTCAAACCCCAAATCCCTAAACCCGCACTGAGTCCGCCAAACTGTGGGCTCTGAGCTAACCCAACTTGGAAGTGGATTTACGAGGTGACTACCCACATCAGGTTGACACGGGGAGGCTACAAAGAAAAAAGGGGGCTATCTAAGGCTTAGATGAGGGAAGCTATCCGCCTGAAAACTTCATAGACCAAACGCCCAAACTATAAACACTAAACCCCCTGAATCCCTAAACCCTAAACCCTTGATCCCTAAACCTTTAAGCCCTGCTAAGATCCTTGCGCCGGCTTCGTCATCGGCAGGCGCTGGAAACCTTGTCTGCCGAAACCCCTGGGAGGATCTAGAAAATAGAACCCCCAATATGGTACCCCATACTACTATTAATATGGTACCCCATACTACTATTAGGTAGGTTCTAGTAACCCTTAAGAGGGACCTACGTTCTAGATCTGCCCAGGGGTCTACTTAGTAATAAGGTGTATGGGGCTTGTCATAGGAGTCGTTGGAGATAGTAAGTAGACTTACCAGATCCAGAGAGCCTCCAAATATAAACTCAGAATGCCAGGGGGTAGACACTAGACCCTACACCCTGGATAGGGCCATTCCGGACCCCTAAGAGATGCTCAGAAAAACACCTATTCTCGGGTTGAGGGTTTAGCGTTGATGGACAAGCTCCTGCATGAAGTAAACAAAAGCCCAGACCCCTAGGAGGATCTAGATAACAGATCCCCGTCTTGGTTATCAGCAATTCCCCAAGAATAGTATAGGGTTCTACTTTCGAGATACTTTCAGGAGCCTGGGAAACAGTATACTGAGTGCCAGACGAAGAACCTCATCAGGGAAAACAAGCTTTTGAGAATGAGAAGAGTTTGGCACCCCCAACATCTATAATGACCCTACAAGAATCATATGATATTTGTCAAAACCAACATTGGGGGTACTTGAGGTACAACAATCATCTGAAGGTTTCAAAAATATGGCACCCCCGAACATGTGACCAAGCGTTTGCATCCGTATTATAGACTCTCAGACAAACCGCTCTACTGTTTGAAAACCACCACTCTGAATTCTGGGAAGTCTAGAAAGAACCTTCAATAAGTTGGTACCTTTTGCAACTACGTAATGGGTTATTTGTAGGCACCCTGAAGGAGGATCTGCTTTCTGAATCCTCTCAGGGGTGTGGGTATCCTCTTGATTTCGGAATTCTTTTTTGGGTTCTCAATGAGTCTAGGTAACGGGGCTTGGATGGTAGAGCTGCAGGTTCAGACTGCTTCCCAAACCCCAAACTGAAAACGGAACCCCAAAAGCTTGCTTAGACATAGACTTCTGCCGCGCTAAGTTTTGAGCTATACCGTAACGTCTGAAAACAATCCCAACATGGGAGTCGACAAAAATCCTGGAGGTTCTACTTTACATCCTTTTGCCAATGACTCCAAGTAGACATCCCAAACCCCGTAAATCTCTTACTACCCAGACCCCTGGGAGGATCACCCTATTCTACTATAAGGTGATTTCTAGAAACCCTTAAGGGGGATCTACTTTCTACACTGAATTACTGCTATTGGGCAATTTTTAGGAACCTTTAAGGGGGATCTACTTACTACATCAGCCCTTGGGCCTGGGTACCCGTACAACCCTTCAGTATAACTTAAGGCTTAGGATGGCTCTACTGCCACTACTTGGAGGTTGGTTTAGGGTTTAAGGCTTGGGTTTCTGGGCGTTTATAAGTAGGGTTATAAGCACCCGCAGTGGGGCTAGATTGGGCTACAACTACAGGTATCCTCCTTCTAGGCCTACCTTTTTCAACTACTCATGAACCCTCAACCCTCAACCCTGACTCTAAACCCTGCACCCTAATCCCCAAGCACTGTCTACATAGGGTGTAGGGTTTAGGGGCTCCCTAAAAGGATCCAAACAATTTAGGCCCGCAAATCAGCCATGAATATCACAGACCTGTGGGAGGATCTAGAAACTAGATCCTCCGCAGTGGTGCCTAGAAGTCACCATACACTAGTATAGAGTACCATATTGGAGGGAGGTCCCGACAGAATTCTAGGTAAGTTGGGGAAAGTCAGGCAAGATTCGATGTTTGGGACCTGCAAACCTAAACCCTCTTGCCAGGTGTCGGTCGTGAAGAAGCCTGCATATGTGCCCATATTTTCGACTTATACTTCTGATATACTCAGGGTTTAGGGCTTAGATACTAGGAGATACCCCCAATTCGTGAACATGTTGTGTAGGTCTCTACATTACAATCCCCATTAACCCCTGCAGAAGCCCAGTTTCCATCTCATCTTCCATTTTATCCTGATCAAACTTTCCTACCCTGACACGAAGCCGATTTGGACCTACATGAAGACTAAACGCGGAAGCTCAAATCCTAAACCCTAAACTCTAAATTCTGAGGCGTCCGGCGCTTCCTCAGCAAGCTGGTACATCCTCAGAATCTTTGGGTTCCACACTGTAACCCATTTGCAAGTGTAGTCCAAACCCACTAATAACCATACGAGCGGCCGTTTGGGGAATATTCATAAAGTCATAAGTACACCTGTAAGTAAGTTATACTTACCAAGAACCTCCAAGTGACCTCCCCAAAACTAATGTGGAGCCTGAGAATGATTCTACATAGAGTACAATTCTTGAAAAGGAGTCTGTGCGCGGTTTCATGCTACCTGGAGGTTCGTCAGATTTAGTAACTAGCATTGCAAACCTACTACTTATCACCTCCTAAGTCCCATGAGCCTCCAAGTAAAGCGTATAGATGGAGGCCAAGTGAACTATACAGTGTCCAGAGCTTTTCCTGCGTCCCCGTTCTGGCTCTCGGCTCTTGTACTGCTACCCCTACCCGCCCGCCCCCTCCCCGCCCAAAAACAAAACATAGCGCGCCGTTGTCCATTGGGTGCGCCAAACAGCTTAAAGGTTACAACCTGGATAGGCAAGCCTACAACAACAAATTGGCATTTATCCTATTGACAGGGATTTTTCACATGGACACCTCCTTCACCAAGCCCCAGAAGGTTGCCAAGTCAATCCGAAAATGTGTGTGCACGTACCCAGACCCCAGGGAAGATCCCCTTACCCAATAGTGGTATAAGATACTATGTTGGTGGTCCTACTTTCTAGATCCTCCCAAGGGGCCACCCTAAACCCTAAACCCTAAGGGGCCGGGTAGCTGATTTTTTGTAGGGCTTCAGGGTTGTATCCCTAAGTAAGCCCTGAGAGCTATGTCCCTCCAAAGACTCGCAACAAGGATTTCCCAGACCCCTGGGAGGATCTAGAAAGTAGATCCCCCTCAGGGGTTCCTAGGGTTCTATAGGGTTATATGGGGTTAAGGGCTTGCGATTTAGGATATACAAAGTAGATCCCCCTTGAAGGTTTCTAGGTATTACCCAATAGTAGTATAGCGTACCATCATGGGGGTTCTACTTTTTAGATCCTCCCAGGGGTCTGGGTTTGGATCATTTTAAGTTGGGTACTTACCCCACCCAGTAGCAGTCTATACTAGCGGTAACATTAACCTGTGCATAATTTTGTTACCACTATTCTCCAGCTGGGGCAGTTTCCAACACATGGAGGTTACATTGGGGCCATGCTGAAGACCCAAGCCCAAAAACCGTAAACCCTAAACGGGGCACAACCCAGGAACCATGGATGTTCCACCTGGTGCCTAGCTTAGGTTAGGAGCGAAGCAAGGGATCCCTAGGAGTTTTTGCTCCACAGGTTAAGGCTAAGGGATCCAAGATGGGTACGCAAGGAAGATTATAGCCCTATAGTCCCCCTTAAGTAGATAGAATATGGGGCATATGGAGATCTTGTTATAATATACCCAAAGCCATATTCTATCTACTTAGGGGGGGTTAGACCCCTGAAACAAACAAAAGAGTTCCCTAAGCCCAAATCCGTACTCCCCTCAGCAATACGATCCGAAGCCCTATGTCCATGTAGAATATGGTAGTTTCCCAAAATTAGGGTACCCCAATATAGACCCCAATATACTGTAGTCCTTCTTATTGGGACCCCCAAAAAGGTACCCCTAACTTTGGGAAACCTCCATATACCACTCTCCTGTTCGAGGTTTACGGGGTTAGGGTGGACGGTCTTTGGTTTAGGGCTCTGGCAACCCTCATATTTGCAGGTAATCCCCATATTGACCTTAAATGCGCTACAATTATCCCCGCTGTGTCGTTTAGGAGCGTTACGCGAAGGGGGTGTCACGACCTCAAACCATAACACCTGTAGAAAGGATTAGTATCCGAAAATCGAACCCAGAATGAACCCTACACCTGAAATACCTTGGGCAAAAGTCCGCCAAAACCCTCAACCTTCAACCCCAACCCTCGGCCATAAACCTAATCCCAAACGCCGCAACAGCGAGATGGGAGTTTCCAGAAACAACCCTATCTAACCCTTACTAGAGATCCCCGTACAGACCCTTGTTATCCACACATATCCCTGGGGCCTACGGAGAATCCTAACACCCCGAACCCTAAGACCGAAAACCCGAAAACCCCAAAACCCTCAATCAAGCCCAGGTGCTTTAGCAGCTGTCGCATAGCTTGGCCCTCGGAAAAGGCTTTAGGGTTCAGGGAGACCATGCGGGACGTAGGGTCCCAGGTTTAGGATTTAGGGGCTTAGCGTTTACGGGTTAGTGTTTAATGTTGAGGGATCCCTGGAAGGATCTGAAATCTTTGCAGTGGCTTCTACTAGTATGGCGTGATTTCTAGAAACCCTTACGGGATCGACCTTCTACATCCTCCCAGCAAATGTTTTGGGCGCCTCTTCTTGCAGGAGAGTTACGAGATGCCAATGTTTCGGGACAAGGGTTTGGAGCTTTAGGATCGGGATTTAGGATCCAGAAATGGTCCCTCAAGAGCTCCTGCACTTTCACCAGCATAGTGCTGGGGATTGATTGTTGGGTTCCATTTGGGGATTGCTAGGGTGGTCTGACTTCGGTGGAAGGTCCGAGATTATCAAAATGTGACGCTTTCACAGACCCCCTGAAGGATCCCATAAAAATCAACACCCCAAAATGAGACCAGTATTGCATTGGGAGTAATTCAGGATCACTGCTTTTTTTTTTTTTT
>CAJNIZ010026524.1:1423-12547 GCA_905231905.1 Symbiodinium pilosum | reverse complement strand
TTTAAGCCCTAAACCCTAGACTCGAGTATCAACCGAAGGAGATTGCTTAGCTGTTGCCCCTACCAGACCAAACCTTTCAAAACCCAATCCCTGAACCTTAAACCCTACCCCCTCAACCTAAACCAAAAAAGAAGCCAAGAGCTTCTGTACTCGGGTTGTTCGGGGTGATTATAACTGTCTTCTGCCTGCGCTTATACCATAATTCTGAGGGCCCAAAGACTCCCAACATGGTTTCCTGAAACCGCAAGAAGTTTCTAAAGGCTCGGCGCGAGGAATGCAACGCAGTTCAAGGTTTCAGGGTTGTTCCTCCATCGGAGACCGAGAGCCGTGTCTTTCTTGGGCATGTTTCAAAAGAGTGCCAGCCGTGCAGCCGTGCATATCGACTGCCACTGATTGTGGAGCGTTGCGTGGCACAAGCATACGTCGCGCTTGCGCACCCACCATCTGCGCAACAGGTCCTTGCGGTCCTTCTCGTTGCACGACCAGGGCGACCAGTTCACGAAGACCCAGGACCTCAGGATCCCAAAGCAAAGCGCCGCTGCTTCAGGCTGTGCTTTCAAAACCGCCAAAATGCTGTGAGCTTTGCAGCTCGCGTAATCAAGCACTAGCAAGGCTCAAAGCGTTTACCAATCAACTTGGCTACTCAAGCTAAGGATTAGGGTTACTGCAGCTGCGGCCTCGAAAGAGGGTTGTGGAACTAGCGCTAATGTGGTACAGACTTGCCACCAAATCTGACTTGACACCCTACGCCTTGGAATTGTGGCAGCTGATGTGGTGAGCCATGCGACAAACCATGGTTGCCTTTGAAGTAAGAGCTGTAATACGGCCTCACATGAACCCTACGAAGCTCCCAGTACCAGCAGCAGAAGGCCAGAGAGTTGAAACATCATTCATCAGTATCCCCCAGCCCCAGCGGTGTAGGGTTTAGGGTGGGGAAGAAGCAATAAATCGTCGGTCCAAACTTCCCAGATGCCTGGCTGGATCTAGAAGGTAGATCCCCTTGAGGATTCTTGAGAGATCCCAAGAGTAGTACGGCGTGCTGCGCGGGGAGCTCAACATTTTGTAGATCCTCTTAAAGGGTCGAGGCAAGAAGGTCTTTTTGGGAGTTGTTCTTATGCCATCAATTGCGGGTAAGCACCACCACCCCTGTTACCAAGTAGGCTACTAAGTCAGGAGAACCTTCTGGGAACCCAAGTGAAGGGTAGAACTCACGACCATATAAAACCTAACCCCTAGCCCAAGACCCTGGATCACTACACGTTGAACCCCAACATCCCTGAATCCCTAAACCCTACATCCTGAACCCCTAGCCCCGAACCTCCAACCCAAAATCCTAAACCCTCAACCCCAAAAGCCCTTACCCTTTAGTCCCCCTTAAGTAGATAGAATATGGCTTTGGGTCTATTATACTGAGATCCCCATATGCCACATCTTCTATCTACTTCAGGGGGACTATACACCCCAAACTAAAAAAACCTAAACCCTAAACCCGATATTCCATCTACTGAAGGGGGACTATAACCGCTCAAACCCTAAATCCCTGAAACCTAAACCCTAAAACCCTAAGCCCCTAAATCCTAAACCCTGAACCCTAAACTCTAAACCATAGACCCTAAACCCCATATTCTATCTACTTAAGGGGGATCCTACGACCCTGTGGCTCGCGCGAGACTGAGGCTCTTGTTCTGAAAGGCGTTGCACATCAGGTTGGGAGAGTGCATCCTGGAGAGCTAATTATCAGAGTTTAGGGTTTAGGGATTTAGGGTTTGGGGTCTAGGGATTTAGGGTTTAGGGTCTAGGGATTTAGGGTTTAAGCTTTAGGGTTTCGATTTTGCGGGGCGTCTGGCGACTCGACAGACTTGGGAGGTTCTTAAAAACAGGGGCCACATTCCCAGACCCCTGGGAGAAAGTAGATCTGAATTTACCCAGTAATAGCATAGGGTAAAACCCTAAACCCTAAACCCTAAACCCTAAGCCCTAAACCCTAAACCCTAGGCCCTAAACCCTAAACCCTAAACCCTAATAAACCCTAAACCGTGTCAAATTGGGGGTTCTACTTTCTAGCTCCTCCCAGAGGTCTGGTCATTTGCTCGGTGATATGAAGACAGCTCGCGAGACACGTTCAGAGTAAGAGGGAGTTGGTGCACCGGGCAAAGGCGATTTCGCTTGAAGCGCCTAACACCAAAGCAGGAAATCTGCACTCACAACGGCAATGCTCCTTTGAACTTTCGTGGATATAGAATCCCTAAATCCTGGTTCTAGAGCTCATGGGTCGTGTTTGCTGTGTGTGGCCAGCCCTGAAAAAGTCTCTTCCACCAAAATCTTCCAGACCCCCAAGCCCCAAAGAACTCATCCAACAATTCGAATTTGTGGCCTCAGGGGGTATCACTCGAAGCCCCACCCAAACTTTTGGGAGCAGAACCCTCTTCTTACCAAATCCCTATGCCTAAAACCTCCGAAGCCCTCGAAACCCAAACCTCTGGGAGGATCTAGGAAGTAGATTCCCCATAAGGGTTCCTGGAAATTACGCAATAATAGCGCAAGGTACCAAACTGAGGGGTTGTTTTTGAATCATCCTCCCAGGGGTCTTGGAAGAAACATGGCCCCAGGCAGCAAGAAGCCCCTGTTGTTCACCCCATCCGCATTCAGGAAGCCCGTCAGCTCCTCTCCAAAACCCAGGTTACGGGTTCAGGGATGAGGGGGTTAGGGTTTGAGGCAAAGATTTGATTGTTGTTCCCAAAGCAGTGTATCAGTGATTGGGGGGGGGGTTGGGGTTAGCGAGTAAGGTTGAGGGATTGCGGTGTAGGTTTTGGGATTGAGGGGTTAGGCTGTAGAGTTTAGGTGGTAGGGTTCAGGTGGTAGGGTTAGAAGTAAGGCTTAGAGTGTGGGTTCTACGGATTAGCTTTCAAGCGGATCCAAGGAATCATCCATTGCTGACGAAGAATACCATATTGCCGGTTTTTATTTGCCTTCCAGGTGTCTTCGAAAGGTCCAGAGAGGGGGGTTTTGCCTGTAGTGCATTCAGGGTTTTAGGGATCCAGAAAGCGGACCCCTCTCCACTCCCAAGCACAAGCGCTCATAACTATGGTGGAGAAAATCGAAAATTATTGGAGACCCAGACCCCTGGGAGGATCTAGAAAGTAGAACCCCCATTAGGGTACCCTATACTACTATTGGGTAATTCCTAGGAACCCTTAAGGGAGATCTACTTTCTAGATCCGCCCAGGGGTCTGGAGAGATGTTATTGTCTGCGGATCCTCTTGGGGCGCTGGTTCAGGATTTTTTGGAAGCCCTGGAAGCATCCAGAGAATGACGCTTCAAAAGAATGCTGCTCAACATAACCAGCCTCGGGGGTGCCCACAAGTTTCTCAATCATAAGCTTAACACACTAAACTGGGTGTTGTACTTTTCAGATCCTTGTGGGGGGTCCGGGAATGAGGTACATTGTTGGTGGCACGGTTCGTATCCCCTTGAAACCTAAACAACCCTAAACCCTAAACCCTAAACCGAAACCTGCTATAGAATGCAACAACTGAAGCCGCTGAACAAACTCCGTGACCTGCCAATTTAGTTGCTAATGCCCAAGAAGGAACACAACGTCATGAATTCAAGCGACCCCAGTGTGGACCAAAAGCAAAACACACCCGAAACCCTAAGCCTGAAACTCGAAGACCTCAATCTCAGACTCTTCAACCCGTAAATCCCCAAAGCCTTCATGCTCTGAACACCAGGTCCAGATCTAAGCCTTAAACTCTAGGCCCCAAATCCTAAACTCTAAGCCCCCAAGCCTAAAAGCCTGCCGGGGAGAGTCTAGGGATCTGGCTTGAGACCCTTCACGAAACAAATCCGAAGTCTCAAACTCTCAACCCTCCACCTGAAACCCGAAAGCAGGAACTCTGCCAAAGCCTGGGACTAAACACCTAAAGCCTGAAAGTCCTACACCTGAAAACCTCAAACCCTAACCTCCTTCAACCAGAAGCCCCAAACCATAAATTCTAGTCCCGGCCTTTCGGACGCTTTCCGGAAGTTTCATGAACGCATCACAGACCTGCAGCACGCAACATCTTTCTAGGGTTTAGGGTCTACCAGTCTTGTACCAGTCATGAAGGATGCCTCTGGGAAAAAATCCCCTTGCGGGTTCCTAGAAATCATTCAAAAGCTAAACCCCAAACCTCCGGGTTTAGGGTCTTTGGTCAGAGGTGTTACATTCCAGAGCCAAAGCCCCAAGCCCAAAATCCTTAACCCTCTGCTTGCTGTTCTCCACAAGGGTTCTTCAAGTTTTAGGGCTTAGGGCTTAGGGTTTATGAGCCTACCAAGCCCTAAACCCTAAACCCTAAACCCTGATTATCTGTCATGTCCGCAGCCGTAGATCCAAACCTTGGATCCCTCTCTCCCAGGTTTAGGGTTTAGGGTTTTAGGGTTTAGGGTTTTAGGGTTTAGGGTATTGGGTTGAAAGGTATAGGGTTTAGGATCAAGTAGGGTATAGGGTTTGGGATCAAGTACGTAGGTCCCCTCAAAGGTTCCTAGAAATTACCCCATAGCAGTGTAGGGTACAGTTTGAGGACTTAACTTTCTAGGTTCTATAAGACAATCTAGCTTGTCACGCCTTAAACCTACCCAAGTTGCAAGTTGCAGGAGGATCTACAAAGTGGTTGCGAGGGCTTAGGATTTAGTGGCTGGGGTAGATGCATGCTCTTTTATAGGGCTCCTACAAATCATCCGATAGAGGTGAGGTACCTAACTCTAAATCCTGGCACCTTACCAACTCAAAACCCAACACCCAGGAGGTTCCTTGTTTTTAGTCTGGGTAGACGGGTAGACCTGATCCCTCCCTGTCACACCCTGGTTTAGGGTCTCAGGCCTTGATGGGTGTAGGGTGTAGGGTTCAGAGTAAGGAGTTTTACGCCGCTTTACCAGAAAAAATCTCTTAAAGGGTTCCCGTTCTAAGGGTTTTAGGCTTGGCACTTCAACACCCTAAACCCCATAGATCCTATCGACGCTATCAAGTCTAGAAACTTGCGAAACCCAAAACCTCCGAAAGGACCACATAAATCCTGTACAGCCATACCCCTGGACGGATTTAGAAAGTAGATCCCCCTTCAGGATTCCTAGAAATTACCCTCTAGTAATACTAGGTTCCATAATGAGGGTTCTAGCTTCCAGATCCCAAGCCTTGAGCCCCAAAGCCTAAACCCTAAATCCTAGGCCCTATATGACCTTTAAGGGGGGCTCTACTTTATAGATCCTTCCAGAATTCCCTTAACCCTAAAACCCTAAATTCTAAAGCCCTAAACCCTGAGCGGGGCAGCCTCGCCACCCTTCTCCTTCTCAAAGATGCGCGTTAGGCAGACCAGCCGAACAATTGCCTTCTGCCTCTGCCATGGAGTTTGTTTAGGGGCTAACGTTTAGAATTTACGGTTGAGTATGTAGGGTTTAGGGCTCAAGGTTTACCCAGTGTAACGGGTTGATCAAGTTACGGACGAGTACGGAGGCAATGACTTAAAGCCCTCAGCCATAACCTCAAAACCTTAGCTGAGCACAGGGCGGGAGCCGCTACTTTTTGTAGCTGGAACTCTTTGCAAACACGAAAACACCAATATCTTCCCAGACACCTCGGAGGATCTAGAAAGCTGAGCCCCCAATGTGTCACCTGATACGACTCTAGGGAAACTTCTAGAAATCCTTAAGGGGGATCTACTTTCCAGATCCTAAACTCTAAACCCTAAATCCTAAACCCTAAACCCCATATAACCCTATAGAACCCTAGGAACCCCTTAAGGGGGGGGAATACTAGGAGTTTGAACCCAACCAAACCCTAAATCTGTAAGGGTTATTAAGGGGTATACTCGGAGTTTAAACCCTAAACCCTAAACCCTCAGGGGTTATTCAGGATTATACTAGGAGTTTAGACTGAAAGGCCTAAACCTTCAGGGGTTTTTGAGGGACGTGCTAGGAGTTTAGGCCCTAGGAGTCTATGATTTAGGGTCTAAACTTGTATCCCCCTTTTTACCCCTATAGTCTATAGTAGTCTCAAAAATGGTCAATCCCCGATATAACCCCCTTAAAGGAGTTGAATGTGCAGCTCGTGTAACCCATGATCATCGCAAGAATCCAAACAAGGAAGCCCTGAATCTTTAAGTTCCCGGAACCCCGAAGAAATTTGTAACTTCAGCTGGTTCGTAATGTCAGCAGAAATTACAAGTTGTTCTGAGGGGACTTTCAGAAACGGCTCATCGCCGCGTTTTGGATATTAAGGGATTCTACGCTACTAGGCTAGTGGCTTCCCGATAGTGGTCTGTTTAAGGTTTAGGGTTAGGGGCCAAGGTGTAAGGAACCAGATTGGGGGTCTACTGTCTAGATCTTTCTGGGGCCCTAAACCGAATAAGTGCTAAACCCTAAAATCATAAACCGATAGGGCCTACACCCTGCACCGGGGCCTGGGTTAGGGGGCTTGGGCCTCACAATGCCGGCTCCTCGTTCAGCTCTTTGACTGTCTGGGCCATGCGGAATCACTGGTGTATTGGGTCATTCCCCCTTATCCCAGACCCCTGGGAGGATCTAGAAAGTAGAACCCCCAATTTGGTACCTTCTACTACTATTGGGTAGTTCCTAGGAACCCTTAATAGATCTACTCTCTAGATCCTCCCAGGGGTCTGGGTACAGTAACTGTTACCACAATGGGTTATAGGAGTTATAAGAACCCCCTTAATAAGGCCACTTTAAGGACAGTTGCTGGGAGGGGGAATGACCCAACTGGTGTCCTTCTATCAGTGCCCGCCGCCAACTGCGCCCCAAAATAGCCGGACAAAGTGCTCCTTCACACGGTTAGGGTTTAGGGTTTAGGGTTTCACGCTCGCGCGGGGTTGGATCGGCGAGTTTGAAGGTAGCCATGGGGCGCCGGGACCCAGAAGCCCGCACTTTCGACACCATTTTTAACATGCCCGTGGCCCGTGCATCTCCCCAGAGAGGATCTAGAAAGTAGAACCCCCAATATGGCACCCTATACTACCATTGGGTAATTGCTGAAACCTTAAGGGGGATCTACTTTCTAGATCCTGCCAGGGGTCTGGGTCATTGTGTCGTGTCGAGCCTCTTTATGTAGCTGCATGCTGGTATTCCCAAGGTCCCCATCCCCCTCCCCCTTTATCCAAAAACAAAAGGGTTTACGGTTTAGGGGTTTAGGGTTTAGGGTCTGCTTACGTTAATGGGACCTAGTTCCTAATTTTAACTCCACTTGTTACCGCCCTAAGCGGAGTTATATAGGCTACACACTTATAGGTAAGCGGGCCTATAGTCCCAGTTAGAAGTAAATGCTAAACCATGAGCCTTCATGTAAACCCTCTTTGGGAGATGGGCTAGTAATGGGCATGTGAGTCATAACCTAGACCCCTAGTACCCCCCCTAACATACACCCAAAATACTCCCCTATAAAATCCCCCGCAAGGAGTTTAGTCAATAGCTCATGTTGCATAGACACCCATAAGAAAGGGATAATCCGAGGACCGGGCTCTGATGTGGGTTTTTCGTCGAATCTGGGCCGAAGTTTCTGCTTTGAGGTTGAGGCTTTAGTAGTCCAGGGATTGAGGGTGTTAGGGCTGTGGGGCTTCAGGGGTTCGGAGCTTCAAAGTTTCCACTTTGAGGTTCGGGACTTAGGTTTCTCTGAAAAGTCTGCGCAAGTCATTCGCCGCTGAACAGGCTTTCTCAGAAGCAAAGAAACTGTCACAAAACCATAGACCCTAAACGCGAAGCTCGAAACCCGCAAACCCTTGACCGCGACCATATAAACGCAACAGAAGCAATATCTATCTCCACCCCACCCCTACAAAAAAAAGCCTGGTATATACCTCATTGACTCATAAACCCTAAACCCTAAACTCTACAAACCCCTAAACCCTAAACCCTACAAAAAAAGCCTGGTATATACCTCATATTCCCGTAACATAGTCCCCGCTCCTTTTCTCCTCCTGCCCTGCGAAGGCCCTGAAAAAGTGAAAAACGCCGGACTTTCCTAGCATGCTGAGAATAGGGTTTAGGGTTTAGGGGTTTAGGGTTTGGGGTTTAGGGTAAGTTACCGGCATAGAGGTATGTAGCAAAGAATAGGGTTTCCTAACTTTGGTAACCCTAAACCCTAGCAGGAACCAGTTTCAGGACATCCCGGTAGGGTTTTGGCTGTAGGGGTGTAGTGCTTGCAGTCGAACAAACGCATCCGAAAAAAAGAAACGACCATGGTTTAGGGCTTAGGGCTTGCGGTTGAAGGGTTAACGGTTTAGGAACCCATATGGGAGGTTGTCAAAATTATGGTCCCTTTTTGGGTACCCCAAATATTAGGTGCCGTATTATAATAGGGATCCAAAAAGGGACCATATTTTTGACAATCAACCCTGGAAATGGTACCCTATACCTCTATTCGGTAATTTCTAGGATCCCTTTATGCGAATCTACTTTCTAGATCTTCGTAGAGGTCTGGGCATGGTGGTTCCGCAGCACATGTACGACTGTGGATACAGGAAGCCTTCCACATACCCTCTGCCCAAGAAGTTCAATTCTCAGGGGTCCCCTTACCACGAGCCGCATACCCAGCCATAGTTGTCCACCAAATTACTGATAGAAAAACAGAAAGCCAAGGGGGTATGCGGTAGAGGAGAGCGTTCCAAGGGAACCCATGATCTTGTCCGGTGAAACAAGATTCCCTTATCAACGATCAGAGTCTAGCTGTCCCAGAACTCATATTCAAAAAATCTTGCACTTTCAAAGACCTTTACCAAAACGAGCTACTGTGAGCAGTAGCATCACCACCTTCAGTTCGAATAATTCCAAACTACTTTCTGGATCCTCCCATGGGGTCGGGGGATAGTCTCAGTTTGGGGATGCCATCTTGGGTTCCCTCATGGGTCTGGGTGAATGTCTGCGCATGCTATTTCACACCCCCTGCTCCAAGAGGCCTGAAGCCCTAATCCCTGAACCCTAAAGCCAAGCTTGAACATCTAAGCTCTAAAGCTCTGAATGCTTAACTCTAATCACCAAACACTATCTAAATCCTAAACCTTAAGCCCTCATACCCTCTTCTGCTTCCTGATTGGGATTCTATTCACATCTTAACTTCATATGAGCAATAGTCGGAACTCCTAGTATCCCCCTTAATAACCCCTATAGTAGTCCCTTATATAATCCCCTATATAACCCCCCTTTAAGGAGTTTAGACTATGGCTCATATGCCCCACTGGCCTTGACACAATAGACACCAAAAATGCAAACTTTTACCTCGATTAGGGGTTTCGTTTTTCTTGGGCTAAGCACTTGACAGGGTCCTTCCCAGACCCCTGGGAGGATCTAGAAAGTAGATCCCCCTTAAGGGGTCCTAGAAACTACCCAATAGTAGTAAAATTGGGGGTTCTACTTTCTAGATCCTCCCAGGGGTCTGGGTTGGAATTACCAAAGACAAGTATAGGGGATATTAAGCTGGGGGTTTTACTGTTCTAGATCCTACCAGGGAACCAAACCCTAGGTAACCCTAAAACCCTAAACCCTCAAATCATAGGGTTGAGGCGGGCCTCCCCCGAAAGGAGCCCCCACAAAATCCAATCCCCCTATTACGGGCTAACGACATTGGGTCCAAGGGCCTGTTGGCATATCAACCCTATGACTAAACCCTGGACCCTCAAGCCTAAGGATATGGAAATTGTACTGTTGATGGATGAAATCATGCACCACCTAGAGACCCTAAACGACTGTAATTCTTAGGACTTTAAAGACCTAAGGTGATGCAAGATTTCCTCTCAGGGGTTTCGGGCTTGCACCCCTTGGGTTATACCCCTGGGCTGAGGGATCCTTTAAAGGCACCCTAGGGGACCACCTTGGCTATATTAGGGCCACATTGGGGGAAACCTTTTAAGGGGTACAGCCCAACAACCCTTGATGTATGTGGATAAAAAGCAATCTAAACCTTGTCCTTGAAAACCCTGCCAACACATGTAGTTCTCGTAGGTAGAATACATGGTACAAACCTAGGATCTAGAAAGTAGAGCCCCCCTTCAAGGGTTATGTAGGGCTTAGGGTTTAGGGTGTTGGGATCTAGAAAGTCGAGCCCCCCATATGGTACCCTCAACTACTATTTACTATTTGGTAGCTTCTAGGAACCCTTGCGGGGGATCTAATTCTAGAGCTTGGGGTCTGGGAAAAGATTAACATAGTGCTCCAAGAAAATCGGAGAGTTCTGCAGAAAAAAACCAAACGGCCAAACCTTAACAAAACCGTCAAAAGTCGCCCGGAACTGGGACATGGGCCCTACCCAGACCCCGTTTAGTTTTCTAGATTGCCCAGGAGTCTGGGTATACAATTCCTATTAAAAAAACCCTAACCCTAAACCCTAAACCCTAAAACCCTAAACCCTAAACCCCTAAACCCTAGAGGGCTTGGGGACCCAGGCTCATGGGGTGTATGACAGGTAGATGAAAACCCCCAAGATGAAGGGCCCAGACTATGGCGGGGGGTTTAGGGTTTAGGGTACTAAACAAACTTGCAGCTCCGTTTGCTAGAGCAGAGGGTACTTTGGGTTATGCAGTTTTCTTCATAGCAATTGCAGGGGCCCAAAGTTCCAACCTTCGATGACAAAGCCTTCAAACTTTAAACCGCACCTGAAACTCCAAACCCCAAATACCGAACCCTAAACCCTGGACCCCAAACTCTAAACCCCAAAACCTTGAACTGCACACCTCTCGTAAGGGGATCCTTAGAAGACCTGGGTTATCAGCCTAAAGAAACAAAATTGAGTTAGAATCGACGCAAAACCCTGTATACCACAATTTAATTCAAAAGCATATAAAAACTCGAGATAGCCCTCTTGCAATTGGCTTTTCCTATGCCCTAAAGCCTGTAATCAAACGGAACCTCCAAGTAGGTAAAGAGCTAACCCTAAGCCAAAAAAAACAAAGCCCAAACCCTAAAATCCTAAACCTCAAACCACCAACCCTAAACCCTTGATATCCCTCTATAACCGTATATAGCCCCCATAACCCCCCACTTAAACCCTAAAAACCCAAAACCTTAAACCCTAAAACCCTAACACCCTGACAGTTCCGCTCGATGAAAAGCGTAGGCATGCTCCCAGACCCCTGGGAGGATCTA